>SOPF01028601.1:0-61481 GCA_012979155.1 Hypericum perforatum
TATTCTTTGTTCAGGTTGCTGCCCCACTATTCGGGTTGTATCAATGTATAGGTTGAGTACTACTGTTCATCCATGTGCACCATCATTTTTGGGAGTACAATTATTTTTCGGAGTACACTTATTTAAATCGAGGACACAATTTCTTTAAAAGAAATGGAAAGTTTTGTAGAAATCGTGAATATCTATAATAAAATTCCAAACATATCTCCCACTAGATTGAAAAATCACCCATATATATATGCATATAGCGTAATGTACTATACCGTATCAGACCAAATAAAAACATCCATTGAGTGAGGTGTAACTCAAATATGAGCTAATAAATAGACCCGCAGTGTTAATATTGATATGTTACCGACGATAAAAGAAAAGGAAAATTAGTTAAAATTTCTGTATTTTGGAGATTCAACCGATTTCGTTTTTATTGTTTAAAAATTATTATTGTTTAAAATTTACTATTTCATTTTTATTTTTTAAAAATTAGGAAAATTATATATATATATATATATATATATATATATATATATATTCAACTACTAAATATGTATATACGTAAAATCTGGAAGAGGCCGACTATGCTATAATAATTAAATTCAAAATCTTTTACCCATAGTTTTTAAATAGACCGGTCTCCACCACCTCCTCCATTCTCCGGCGGTCTCCACTTCTTCCATACTTCGACGACCTCTTTCTCCCTCGCCTCGGACGGTTTTTTCGGGTGGCTCTTCTTCTCCGACAACTTTGCTCTTATATTCTTTTTCTCTTGCAATTTTGCTCTTTGGCCCTCTTTCTTGTCACCTTCTCCCAACAGTTATCCTCCTCGAGCTTCATTTTTCATTTTGTTTTGTTTTCTATGTGTTTATGTTTTAGGGTTTGAAAAAGTTGGGAGAAATTGTTATTTTTCAATTTGAGAAATTACTTTTTTTACAATTTTATCCCAAATCCAATGAACTAGAAAATTCTGCGTCAAAATTCTGTTCTAATCGATATCCCAACCGAATTTCAAACGGTTAGTAAGGTTGATGAGTTTATGCTCAAACCCACTACATTTTTTATTCTATTTACGATCTGACCGGTTCGCATTTTTTAAAATTATGTTTTTACCAATTATAACTTTTGGAAAAAAATTGGTACTTAAAATCAAGTAAAATTCTATAATATTTTTTATATTGATAATTCAATATCCTCTTTTTTTTTTTGGAAATGTCTTTCTTGAACAATGTCGATCTTCTTGGATTTCTTCCCACGTGGGAGTTAATTGCGAATATGCACTCTCTGGTGCGCCTGAAATAATATTAGTTCGTATAGCAGAATTTAGATAGTCATTGAAGGCCAAAAATTGCCATATCAATGTATGGGAGGGAGGATCTGCATTTCCAATGTAATTTTTTTTCTAACATATTTTTTCTCATCAAATTTTTTGTGATAAGACTTTGATAAAACCAATAATCACAATTTTTCACAAAATATTTCGCTTCATTTATCTTAATATATAGTGGCTCACAATTTTTCACAAAAAAATTCGGTCATTTATCTTAACATATAGGGGCTATCTACGTCCACTTCCACCAATATTTTTTTGGCCAAGATGCAATCTTTGGTGCACCTGAAAGTGACAGGAAAGCTTATCTTTTCTATTCTATTCTTTTTTTTTTTTTTGAATTTTCACCACAGCCCCATCGCACTAATCTTGTTTGTGGGTGCATGGAATTTCTGGGGAAAACTCTGCAAAATTATTTCTTGAAGCATGAATTTATATTTTTTTTGTTGAAATATTTCGGTGCAAGCAAAGAATAGGAAATTTTCGGTTGAGGATCAAAGAGGAGACTATAGAACAAATTTAATTGCTAGTCACGTGGTCCACTTAAAGTCGTCCCGGACCCTTAAAAACGCACGTCACGGGTCACCCGTTGTTCATGGAGCTGTTCAAAAAATGTACGTAATTCACGTGAACTACCAAGGAAGAAAAACACGACATGGCAATCTTAATTAGTCAGTATAAGTGTCCAGGGAAATGTGATTTTAAAAAATAATAATTATAAATTCAGTTAGATTATAAAAAGATCAACGCATCGTATTAATTTGAATATTTATAATTAAAACAACCACATCAATTTGAATTTTTTTAAAGTTAAGACTGTTAGTCCTCGTATATTAGTTACAATATCATTGAATTTTACCGAAAAATATTTTGCCTAAACATTGACTGAATCCACGACTCAAATTCCTGTAGGTGTAATTATTTGGGGTAAATTTTATGTTTAAAAAATTGTTGGGTGTTCTTCTTTCCATTCCAGAGTTATCCCACAATATTTAAGATGCTCTAATTTAGAGATTATGGGGAGAGATTACTATGGAATTCAAGGTAAAAATACACATTAATGCGACGACTTCATGGTCGCAATATATTTTTACTCCTTTTATTCCTCAGTTCTCAATTCAATAATACATAAGGGTATTTTTGTCAAAAAGAATTTCAAATAGTAGATCCTGTAAATTTTCAAGGTACTGTATTTTAGGAATATCTAATGCGGTTTCACATTCGCAAATTGTACACCATGTTCAAATTGGGGAAAACGATAAAATAATAAAAACTAGGCGATAAATCATCACAGGGTAATCAATATAGAAAGAAAACCGATATTCCCCCAGAAGAAGAAAAAGTAAACAAATGTTTTGTAGATCAATTTTAATTGTGTTTAAAATTTCAGAGGTTTACTGTTTACACGTTTGAGTTGAACTATCAAACTATAAAAAAATGGGTAGGGTCCGTTGTAGTAATATCCAATATATATTCTTTAATCTTTATAGTTAGAGACGAGACGGAAATCAATATTGCGTTCCCATTTGATTTTTTGGCGTGTATATTGCGTGTGTATAATTTGCAAAAATATCAAATATAATAATAGATTGTAATAGTTCAAAACTCTTTTTAATTTATGGTGCTGATCAATTGTAAATATAATCTAAAAATTCAGATCGCTTTTGCACGTATACACTTTAGTGTTACAATAGCGTTTCCGCTTGTACAAGGAAGAGAATTCCCCACGCGGAATCAACCAATGCCACGTGTCGATCTTCCGTTGGCTAAAGGGACGTCCAATGACCGCTCCCTTCTCGATCTGTCCTTTTTCCGTTTAACGAAATTTCTTATCGGGAAACGAGGCGAGGTTGGAAACGGCACGCACCTTTAACGACGTTATCTCTACTACTGTTCATTTTGACGGTCGTTTCATTTGGCACATGGAAAAAGAGCATCACGTGACGGCAGTTCTGCCGGTTCAAGGGGGATCGCAATTGTTTAGGGCTTAATCGGAAGATTATATTTGATCATTAATTGTTATGTTTTGTTAGGGGAATTATTTCATTATAATAAATAAATTATTTAATTGAATTTTTTTATCTCATGTCAGTTTCACGAAACTATTTATCATAATAAATGAATTATTTTCTCATAATTGAACAAATTATTTTATCTTAGGTGGAAGAAATTTTTTATCTAACTCTTTTTTTTTGGGGGGATGGTCTTAGTTTATTCAGGACGATTTCGAAAAATTATTTATCATAACTGAAAAATTATTTTATCATTAATTAATTAAACTCTATTATAATAATTGAATAAATCATTTAATATTCCATACGGTACATGTATTACCTTTCCAGTACAAACAAAAAATTTGAGCCTCGATTCAATTTAGATTAAAAAGATATTAACTGTAATTGTTGCTTCGCTGCAGATAATTTCTATCATTAAATGTACCGATGAATTCAGTCAACTACTTCTGATTACTAATTATTATTTAAATCAGTAATTGAAACAATATTCATAGAGACAATTATCTTTATCAATGAAGGGTAAAAGCAAGGAGAAAGCTAAAACGGGGGTGATCTCGGTCAAGAGTTCGAAAGATGGCAAGTGAAATAAATTAAAACTCCCGTCTTCTCACGTCCAATCCGAAGACCGCGACCGTTAGATTAGACGTCCGCCCCCTATCGCCTAGGCTGGGGCATTTTCGTAGTTCCATATGGGGAACGTGGGCAGATGTCGTGGGAGCAGTAGTTATTAGAGTTTTTAAAATATAAACGCAAACCAACACGTGTTTCAAATGCTTACCCCCTTCAAATGGTACACCGAGACACAACTTGCAAGGAAAGAGACACAAATAACAAAAAACAAAAAAAACAAAACCCACCTTCCCGTTCCCACCTCGTCGGCCGCTCGTCCCGTTTAAATTAAATTAAATTAAATTAAATTAAATAATCGTGAGCTAGAAGCTGCTGCCAAAGGAGACGTGTAGAGAAATTAAGAAACAAAACTTATAAAATTAATAAAAACGGAAGTCCCTTCCTTTCTCCAACCCCCATTTATTCCTCGTGCTCCTTTTCTCCGACCTTAAAAACCCCAACCCGGATACCCACTCTCCTCCTCCTTCCCCCTTCCCCCAAGAGAGAGAGAGAGATATATATACATAGAGAGAGAAGAGAAGACAAGACAAGACAAGACAGCGTCTTCGAGATTGACCAAGTTCTTACATAGAGAGAGAAAGAGAAGGATACGATGGCCAGCTCCACGACGACGTCGGAGTCGGTGGAATTCTCGGCGACGAGGAAGAAGTCGGAGAGGTCGAGCTTCTCCCAGACGTGCAGCTTGTTGAGCCAATACTTGAAGGAGAAAGGCAGCTTCGGTGAACTTTCCCTCGGGATGGCTGCTCCTCCTGGTAATTAACTAATTACTCTTCTGCCCTTAGCTTGTTGGATTAGTTTAGTTCCTTCCAATCCGGATTTACCCAATTTCCGCACGTGCTTTATCTGGACTTTGAATCGTTCTTCTCTATATTTCTAGATTCAAATCGGTTAGGATTAGCCCCGCCCTGTTTTCGGATACCCTTGTATATAACCAACCGGTTGGTCGAAGCTAGTTAGTGTTAAGCTATTACAAAAATGTTTCGTATGCCTAATTATTATTCTTATTATTGTCCATCATCCTATGTTCTTCCAGCCACGAACCACCCTCGGGAGTCGACGAGGAGGACTATGAACTTGTTCCCCGGCGGCGTCGAGTCGCCCATGGATTCGGATCCTAACCTCAACCCGGGACATTCTTCCGGTACAAACCTGCTGAGATCTATGGACTTGTTCCCACAACAAGCGTGCTCTGCCCCTTACGAATCAGGGTACGGATTGTGTTCTAGTGTGGTTAACCAGTCTGTGGCGGCTGTACCCACCGTTGGGGAGCCCAAGCCTTCTCAGATGACCATATTCTACGGGGGACGGGTGATCGTTTTTGAAGATTTCCCGGCCGACAAGGCCAGGGAGATCATGCTCTTGGCTAGCCAGGGTAGCATCCCAACCCAGTCCGTCTTCCCGTCTAGTCATGTGGCGGCGGCCGGGGCGCTGGTGGAGCCGACGGCTGTTAGTCCTCTGTCTTCCGGCATCAGTACCATTCCCATTAACGTACAGCCCAATTCTCCGGCTATTCCCAGTGGTAATTGCCTAAAGAGCTTTCACTTCTTTAATTAGTTGATTATTTTTTCTCAATTCTATGTTCTAACAAGGTTTGTTGATTTTTGTCCTTCCAGATCTGCCACTTGCAAGGAGAGCCTCCCTTCACCGGTTCCTGGAGAAGAGGAAAGATAGGTAGGTTTGTGGACTCATTAAAACAGAATACTGATTTTATGTGCATGAAATGATCTGGGCTCGGATCCGAATCCGAATCCGATACAAATTTACGAAGCTAATGCTAATTCTTGGCTCAAAAAGTGGTTAATTTTTCTGTTGTTGGAGTCTTTTTTTTCTTCTGATTTTGGTTGTTCTTGTGTTGTGAACAGGATCACCTCAAAAGCTCCATACCAGATTAACTCTCCGATGACAGCTACTTCGAAGCCAAAGATGGAGAAAATGGGATGGCTAGGCCTCTCTGCTCCTCATTAGCTGGGAAAAAGATATATTCATCAGCACTATTATTATTATTATGAAAATTAATATTATTTTTATTATCGTTCAAGCCTTTAATGGTTTATTTTGTTTATTCGGGCTCAAAGCGCTGTTTGGATTAGTTTCATGTAGAAAAAAAGATGAAGGAATGGAGTGGGTAGAAAGGGCTAGCTAATCTTTTGTCTAGCTGACTTTTATCTACTGGATAGGTAGAAATGGATTAATAATTTGTTGGTGCAATTTTTTTTAATTCGGAGAGAAGAATTAAAAGAAATGCAAGAAGAAAGTATACAGCTACCGAGTAATTATTGTTACTCTTTTCTTCGGAACTCGAATGGACGACGAATCCTTCTCATTATTATTTAAAAGAATAAATTTGTGTCTCATCTAATTTTGATGTTCCCATGTGCTATCTTTTTGCTCCTATTTATTCGGAAAATGAAATATAAATAGTTTTTCTGAATCTTAGATTTGGGTTGAAATCCGGCCAAAACATACAACTATTAATAAATCACATTTTTAAAAAAATCTTGATTAGAAGATAATAAACTCTTTCGTTCTCCTCACGGAAGAATATACTATGCCCCCACTTGCAAACAATTCCACGCGTGTTTGAAATTCGAACGCGGAGACGGCGAAATTAATCAATAAATGGTTTGAACGAATAAATTTGACTCAGTGGGGGGCAGGAATCGAATATTAATTTATCATTTTCCCTGTCGACCTCCATACTTATTTGGCACGTTGTTCATGTCCAAATTGACCAACCCATCTTCGGCATTTGAATTAATTACGTTTCAAAAGGAAATCAAAACGAAGGCAGTTGTCCACGTAGACAAAATAGTATCAATTATTTTTTTACATTTATTACATTATGTTAAGATTTAAACGGTAACGTTTATTCAATAAAAAAAGTAGAACATCACGTGGAATGTTTTTGATGGTGGTAGGGCCTACTTCTTTTCGCCATTGGAGTGCAATTGTTAATGTCACGCGTTTTTGCTCGCTAAATTCACGATGCTTGCTAAAAGAGAGGTCGGTAGGTACAGGGCCGGGAATAATATATTTATTTCGAACAAAATTTGATATATATATATATAATTATAATATTCATAATTATTTTTTACGATTAATCATACATTAAGATAGCACCATAACAACTGGATTGTTAATACTATCAAATATGTCTTTTTCAATATATATAATTAAACAATCAACTATCAACTGATCATTAATCATTATCTTGTTACAAAGAAAATTCTTGAAAATATTCATAACCGACAAGACTTTCTCAACATTTGTAGTCACAATCGTTAGTATCAAAATTAATTTCAAAAATCTAAATACCATATGTTTGCATTAATTTTTGAGCCAAAATATCTTATTTCTTTATATCGTAAAATTCATTATTATATCTCATGTCAACAATATAATCATCCAAGCAATTTTTTTCTTATCGAATACAACAAATAATTCATTCAGACTCAAACATACCACATTTAAGAATGAGTTCAATGTTGATCTTAGTAAACTGGATATTTGATTATACAACATTTTCTATTGACATATCCTACCACAAAAGATATATGTTCTTTGACTAAAATATCTCAAGATTGGTCAACCAAGATATAATAAACCTAACAATAATGTAAACAATAAGTTCATATAAACCAACACTAACATATGAAAAACTTAATTAACTCTACCAATAACAACATAAAAATAATATAATAAACTTCTTGAAAATCCTAGAAAAAAAACCAAAAGATGAGTTGCTTCCTTTTTTTGTTTTTCCCTAATAATAAAGTAAAGATGAGAGTTCTCACCGAAAAAAAGGTAAAGATGAGAGATGATTCAATTTTTTACCCTATTATTTTTATTAGGGACCTATGGCTATTTACCCTATTATTTATGGTAGTATAGTTAGATTAATTAAGATCTTATAATATATATTAAAAGATTAAGGGTTACATAAATCCTTTAAGATTTAATTTTAATTTATGAATTAATTAATATTTGTAGGATCGATGTTTAAACTTAGTGGAGATTTATATTAAAAATATATAGTTATCAAGAAAAAAAAATTAAGTGGGTCAATTGATAGCATTAAGTGCAAGGTGCCTCCGCCCCTCGGTAGGGCAAATAGATAAGGTAAGGACTATACAAATCAATTTGTATGATACAAAATCTGAGCTAATTGTGCCGATATTTTTTCATGCAACAACAATATTTCTTTCGTGTGATAATGATATGTTTATTTTATTTTACGATAATAACATTTTTTTCTTGTGATGCAATGCAAACCTTTTGAATTTTTTCATTTTGTTTTTGTAGTTTTTGGAATTTTGCAAAAAAAAAATCAATATGTATATTTTTATTTTTGTTGCTTCACTAGATACAGTCCGTGTAAATTTTTTACTATGATCTTGTCGTTTTTATATTTTTGCAAAAAAAAATCGTTCATACCATCCAAAAAAACACTATTCCTTACTCATTTCAATCCCAATCAGTAGGTACTTGCTTATTAAGAAGGGAAGTTTAACCAACCAATCCTCTTATTAGCTATACTTGGTTTATGTCTGCAAGGCACTACTTTTTTTCCTCTCGGGAATTAGGTGAGAGTCTTTGCTTTGGGAACGCAGCAGGTGCTTGTTGGGAGAGTCTACCCTTTATAAGGGACTTCAGTACTCGAGCCCAGATTAGTCGGCTAGTGGGCTGGATCACTGGTGGTAGACCAAAAAAAGTCTTTGCTTTGCCCCTGTCCTCCTTTTTTAGGGTTATTTATCCCACGCATCTAACACAGTAGTAGGCATCAGTGTCACGGAAACATGTGTTAAATTTAAGCCTCTCCTGTCTAAAGTGAAGAGGATTCAAGATTTTTGCACTTTCAACTGTTGATCTTCAATATCATTATTATTTTTGAAATAAATTATACCTAAATATTTATTTAACAGACTAATCCAAATTTGATAATATTGAGTTCTCTTTAATTTTATTAGTCGTGTTTTCACTATTCTAGTATTCAGAGTTCACTGTAACTACGACTCAATTTAACACCCATAACTTTTGTTTTGGTCAAGTATGGGTGAGGACATGAATTTCAAGACACGCTTGTTTAGTGCATAAGAAAAGTTTGTATAGAATAGTGACGACAGATTTGCTTTACACGTTTTGAGATTTAAAATAATAATTAAGCTTCAAATGTTTTCCTCTCTCCTACCATGCAATGTTCATTACCAGCTTCGTGTTCTATGCACGTATACTAAACGTGACCCGAGATGCTTACCACCAAAGTCCTAACAAACACTGGAATTTGTGAATAAAAAACTGCAAAATTTATCAAATGAAATTTGACGGTACTTAATTTAAATTTGAGAAGTTCAGCGAAAGTCCTAACATGTACTGTAACGATTTAGTCCTTTTTTATTGGTAAAGGTGCTTTATTAATAAAGAAAAAACAAAAACAAACGTAAAGAATCTACAGATATGAGATAACCATACTAACACCACATCCCCAATTCCTACCCAAAAGCGATTCGCCCCCGAACAAGGATTCGACACCCCAATTCGAAAGAGCAAACTAAAAGATCAAACTGATAGTCAAATATTACTAGCTAACAAACTGACTAATTACATAAGATCTTAAAATAATATCTCAAAATTTATCGAATTTGAAGAAAATTCTAAAAAACTGCAAATTATGATTACCAATATTATTAAGTGTTTTCGACAAAACTAATTATTAACGATTCTATTAGTAGATAATATACTAGAAAAAGCACGCAATCACATAATTTCTCATAAAAATCACAAGATTATTTTGATTCCAAATATTCCAAATGATCTCTCTGTTCCTTTTGCTTGGATGAGATGAGATGACCACTCCCTTTCTTTTGCTTTGCCGTTCTCTCGATCCATGTGATATTATTTCCCGAGTCGTTTGGTGTGAAATGGTGCACTTTCAAATTAGTGTGGTTAGGTTGGGGTGTGTTCAGGAAAGTGATTTGGAATGTGTAACATTCACGCGGTGTTTTTTCCTCCAAGAATATGGTTTATCTTCTTACTCACCAAGATTTGATAATAAATTATATCCTTGATATACTATGTTGATTATAAATTTTCAATATATCATAACGATATCAATTAGAAAATGTCACACTGGCCGACATTCACGAATAAAAGTAAAGAGAGAAAACATAATGTCCACACAAAAAAAGAAAGAAACAAATCATTGGTAGGGGGAAAAAAAGGAGCGAAAAGAAATATAAGACGAAAACCAGGAACAAATCGTAGATAAGATGAGATTATATAGTTATATTTTAAGTAGAGTACGACCGTGATATAAATTTTGGTCTCAATACATATTAAAAAGCGTTGATAAATTTCTCACCGTATTTAGTATAGTTTGCAACCTCTCATCAACGACCGAAAATTTGCTCAACAAACTCCTGCAAGGCTCAGCGGCCCAGTCCCTGAGCCCACTTTAGAAATCGAGCTCAGGAGACCCTCGTCCAACCCACATTCAATAGTGGGCAGATTCACTTGCAGTTTTTATATTCTTTTTACTTTTTACTTTTTAGCCCATTTTGTTGGGCATTTTGATCCGTAGTTGAATACGCACTCCCCTTCATAACGATAAGCTCATTCCTTCGCTATTTTTACCATAGTTTTAAAAAACATGGTCTGACCGGAGGTCTGACCGGTTGGACTGAGTTTCAGACCCTATTCCGGGTCATTTTTATCTTAAAAACACACTATGGTTCGACCTGTCAATTTCCGATCGAACCAGCCAAATCAACAAAAAAATGAACGGTTTGACCGCAAATTTGTGCATATATATAATTTTTTTACTCTACAACACTTATTTACCTATATATTTATATATATTTCAGAAAATTACACTAAAATAGGAAGGAAAAAAATATTTGGTCCGACCAGTCAAACAGTCGGTCAGACTGCTCGACCCGGGGTCGGACCCAAATCCGGGTCGACCTCCGGGTCGTTTTTAAGAACTATGATTTTTACCCCTCGAGAGGCAAAAGAACGAAAAGCTTTCGAGGATGGCAATGTTTTGTATTGAACAACATTTGGCTAGTAAGATGGCAATGTTTGGTGTGTATAATTTTTTTTCCTTGCTACGGGAACAAAGATCAAAGCATTTTAAAATTTCGAAAGTTGAAGTTCAAAATTGACTAAACTTTAAAATTCACCAAAAAATTGTATTGTATTGTTATCAATTTTTTTAAAAGGTAGAGTCAGATCCTTATACAAAGCGAATAGTAGTCAAAGTACAATGGAAGCAAGTAAACTGCTCATAATCCGAGCTACTATCAGTAGGATCGTACAACACCTCATCTTAAAACAACAACTTATACTATCTTCGAAATTTTTTAGATTTTGTATTGTTATCTCATAGCCCTGTTATTTAAATGTTTGAGTTGCTCACATTTCGCCGGGCCTTGTTTAACCTGTGACTATATAAAATTTTAAATATAAAATTTAAGTTTAATATGCGAGCTCCAACACGGAAAAGAAACTATAGTGAATGACATATTTTCTAAAAAACAAAAAACTATTGTCCAGCTTAATCTGTCCAGAAAGATGTACGCTTCTGCGAATTCTTTTTTGTGGGGTTGAAGTTGTCTGAAATAATTGCTCCATATAATTGCATACAACAGTCGTTGGACACCACCAACATAGATAAACAGCCGAAAAAAAAATCTCATTGGCGCAAGAAAATAAAAAATAAAATAGAAAAGTACGTTTTAGTTCTTCGTGTATGATTTTACGATTCCTAATTCCCCATGTTTGAGAAAAATATGGTCTATCATGTAGTTCATTTTATTGTACAACTAGGTTCAACGGAATATTTCATATTCTCCGGCAAAAAGACTACCTAAAAGGACAAAAGTATTCTCTGGAATTAAAAAATTATATTTTTCCCCTTCTTTTTTCTCCCTTCATTTTCTTCCTCTCACCTTTAATTAAAATCTAACAATTAAGAATACCAAGCGAGTTAAATTAACAATGCTAACAAGAATCCAATCATTAAAAAAAGCATCACCAATGAAACTCTAATTAAACGATTAATTTTTTTGATAAAATAAACTGATTCTCAGAACTCGCATCTAATCATTGGTGCTCCCGCTCACCCATTGGCCCCCGTGAAACTGAACCATCACTAACAATCGCCTCATCCTCTTCTCCAAGAGGAGGGAAAGTACCCACGATAATTACATCTCGTAGTGATGTCATCCAAAAAAGTATTACTCCTTGCCTCTTCCTCCTTAATCCTTGACCGAACTTTGTTAACAATAATAGTTCTTGACAGAATTGCGACAAATGAGATTATTCTGCATCCTAGACTATAGGGTTTAGGGATTTGGGGTCGAGAGGGTAGAGGGCAAAGTAGGGATGTAAGATCCGGATGGAGGATATGAAAGGGTTGATATATATGTCATTGGTGGCGACACCTTCGGAGGAGGGACTGGGTGCAGAGACAGACTCCTCCGGGATGGTTGAGAGGAGGACAATGATGATCTAAATGTCAATGACACACCAGGCACCGATGGTCGAGTTTTCCCTGCAAGCACCATCTCCAGGAGCTTTCGACCAGCTTGCGCACTTTCTTAGTGCGTACCTTGCTGTTCATGATAATTAATATTTCGCAAGGTGATTGATTCGTGAAGGCTTTTACAGAAACTTTAGTTAGTTTGCCTGAGTTGGTGTTCTTAATTATTGAATTTTAATTTAAGGTGGGAGGATTGAGGAAGAAGATGAAGGGGAGGAAGAAGAAGGGAAAAAAAAGAGAAATCTTTTATTTTTTAGTTCCGGAGGACATTTTGGTCTTTCTAAGTAGCTATTGGCCGGAAAATTTGAATTTTCTGACAAAAAAAGACAACAAAGACACAGTTATATTTAAGAAAAAAACTACAAGGATAACGTTGTGTATTTTTGGAATATAGAGACCTAGAAATCATAAAACTACACACGAGGAACTAAAACACAATTCTCCCGTAATAATTAATAAAGACAAGTGACAAGAGCACGAAAAGAACGCGGACCAAACCAAAAAAACCGAGCCTAGGAAACCGCGATCCAATCCCCAAACAAATCCAAACCCCAAAACCACCGGATTGGCCAGACCACCATAAACATCGGTGTTCCCGGGCGCACCCTAACATTTCTCAGCACAGTCTCACTTTTTCCTCTCTTCCCTCCCAATCTGATCCTTCTCTCTCCTCACTTAGCTTCCCTCCCAATCTCTTTCTCCCCCTCCCCCCTACGAGGGTTTTTTTTCTTTTTCTTTTTTCTTTTTTTTTTCTTCTTATTTTCATTTCCCTCTTTATTTATTTTCTACTTCTCCAATCTCCCCTTCATCTACCATTATATGCTCCTTCGAATTTTCCCCCTTTTTTTGTGCCGAAAACCCTAATTTTCGGAGATTCGTAATTCGTTATTCGAGTCTAAGCGAGGATGATGCAGCACCACCAGAGGCTGAAGCAGCAAGCGGCGATGATGCAATACCACCACCCGGCTCTCTTGGCCGCTCCTCAGGTTCCATTTTTTCTCCCTCTTTTTTTTTTGAACTTTCTTTGAAGATTTTAATTTAATATGTGAATTCTAGTTTATAATTAGTGAATATTCTTTTTTTTTGTTATATTGTGAAGTTGGTAACTCCGAATTGCTCGAATTCTATGTTTTAGTGGTGCGGTTTCGAAAGCTAGGTTTTTTTTATTGTGAGTTTATAGGAGTTCCCTTTTCATTTTTTTTCCTTGGATTTTTCGTTTAATGTTGCAGATAGAGCCTATCTTGAGTGGAAATCTGCCTCCTGGCTTTGATTCAAGTTCGTGCCGCAGTGTGTGAGTCTTGTAGCTATTTTTTTCCTTTTTTTATTTATTTCTTTAAAGTTGTATGTGTTTTATTTGGTAGTTGAGTGCTGAAGTTGTTCGATTTTGTTTTGAAGGGTTTTTCTTTTGTTTTCTTCGAGTTTTGGTAACTTAGTTATTGTGTTATTATGTCTTATTTGTGTATTTAATTTTTGTGGCTGATGAAGTTCTTTGTTTCCACTTCACGGAACTGCAGTTATGTGGGGAACATCCATTCACAGGTAACAGAACCACTCCTTCAAGAGGTTTTCGCAAGTACTGGTCCTATCGAAGGCTGCAAGCTAATTAGAAAAGACAAGGTCAGGTTTCACCCAAACTATGTTTTTTATGTTCACTTCTTAATGACATTACGCAGTGTCTTCCTTTAACATTAAGTCGGGTCTGTTTTGGTGGGCCAATTTTCGCTTATATAATAGGCCCATATGTATCATTCAGCTGACATACTCCGTCTCTGGTAATGCAGTCATCATACGGCTTTGTGGATTATTTTGATCGCAGATCAGCTGCACTTGCCATTGTGACCCTAAATGGAAGGCATTTGTAAGTACGAAGCTGCAGACATTCTGGTTCAATTTTCTTCTCAGTTCCTTAATCAACTGCCTGCAGGTTCGGTCAACCTATTAAAGTCAACTGGGCTTATGCCAGTAGTCAAAGAGAAGACACATCAGGTTTGTACTTTGGACATCTGTCTTAGAGATGTTATGATACCAGTACCATGCTATGCTTTTTCTGTGATTTATGAAGTCTCCTTTTGTCTCACAGCACATTACAATATATTTGTTGGTGACCTTAGCCCGGAGGTTACAGATGCTACACTGTATGCTTGCTTCTCTGCCTACACTAGCTGTTCGTAAGTTTCTTCAATTAACCCTCTCGTAGTCTCTGTTTTCATCCCTAGTTTTGGAGTATCTAGTCAGCTGGAGTTGTCTGATTAAATAATTGATGATTGCAGAGATGCTAGGGTTATGTGGGACCAAAAAACTGGGCGTTCGCGGGGTTTTGGCTTTGTTTCATTTAGAAATCAGCAGGTATTGTCTTGTTAATCTTGGGTTTTTAACATTTTGATTGCAACAAGGTTTTTCCACATTATGACCCATCACATCTCTACAATTTTCAGGAAGCACAGACTGCAATAAATGACTTGAATGGTACAGAGCTTCAAGCACTTCTAGTCTTTCTTCTTTATGCTTTAGCGCCTTATAGTTGGATTCAAATTCTCTGATTGCATTCCCAGGGCACCATTTTGTGTTTTTCCCCTCTTTATTTCTGATTTTGCTAGATTGATTTACGCTTTAGATAGTGTTTTTGCACTTGATTTGGTGGGTTAACTGTGTGTTTAAGTTGTTATTTGATTCCTCTTGGCTTGATGCAATAGGGAAGTGGCTTGGAAGCAGACAGATACGATGTAACTGGGCCACCAAAGGTGCTAATGCTAATGATGACAAGCAGAGCTCTGATGCCAAAAGTGTAATGGAGATAACAGCTGGAACATCTGGTAATCAGATCGCTTCAAGTTTTCTGTTTTGAATCGCGACTATGCTGGCTTGTTCCCATGGTGCATCTTGTGCAAACATGTCATACCATTTTACCTCGAGCCTCTGGAGTTGATTATTGGATTATACTTGTCTGGTCAATGCGTGTAGAAACACTCATTTATCTTGAGCATTACAATACCATAGAGAAAGCTTGCTTTCTCAGTGTTGCCAAGTAAACAGTTGTTTAATGTCGTAGAAGTACTCATCTGGCATCAAAGACTGTTGTACCTTATGTACTGTATCAACACTTTTTTGTCGTTTGTGCTGAAATTATTTCTCTTTATGGCAGCATCATATGTCAAATCATGCTTACTGACAAGTCTCTTTCCATTATATAATTAAATTTTTTTTGTCACTTGCAGAAGAAGGCCAAGAAAGGAGCTCCGATGATGCTCCAGAGAATAACCCTCAATACACCACTGTTTATGTTGGCAATCTTGCTCCCGAGGTAAGTTCTTCTTTGTGGCTCTGCATGTGCCCCTTGGTATACATGCCTGTCCTCAATAGAGATTAATCTCATGGGGTACCTTCGCCTGAAATAGAAGATCTTTTGGGGGCTTAATCAATAGAGATCTGTTACATATGTTCTATGGATAGTTTTGGATGTCCTTGAAAGATAAGAATGATCCACAGATGAAAATTTTGTGAAGTTGACAAATGTTTCTGTTTGGTCAAACAAATTGAGGAATAAAAATTTATAGGCTGTTATTATACATCTACATTTTTTACTCTGGCTGTCATGGCAACCTCCACTTATTTTGATATTATGAATTAATCTGGAATTTGGTATCCTTGATCGGGATGATATTTTGGGGTGGCAATCCGGAGTCGGTTCTATTCTTTTTGTCTCCATTTCTATCCATTAATTAATGATTTGCAGGTCACTTCTGTTGACCTACATCGTCATTTTCATGCCCTTGGAGCTGGTACAATTGAAGATGTAAGGATTCAGCGGGATAAAGGTTTTGGTTTTATCAGATACAGTACTCATGCTGAAGCTGCATTGGCAATTCAGATGGGGAATGCTCGAATGCTGTATGGCAAGACACTAAAGGTTCAAGTTGTGGAATTTTCCTCTCTACCTTTTCTTCGCCATGGATTATCTTTCTGTGTTCTACAGCAGTTATTAAATATGTTTTTACCTTTAAGGTAATTGGTCTTTGGGTATATCTTTTATCCATACCATTTGCGTCATGGGTGGTACAAGTTTCCATTGTCTTATGGTTTGGTAACATGGCCCGTATGCTAGAAAATAATCGTTTTCTGATCAACCTTTATGAGTCTGCACATACTGGATACTCCATTTACTCTCTGATCAATGCTAGCTTGTGTAAGCTGTTTGTGCTCCCATAGCAAGTATGTCCCCTTAAATCTGGGGTTTACGGAATCCTGAATTTGGTTTTGCAGTGCTCGTGGGGAAGCAAACCCACTCCGCCTGGGACGAGCTCAAACCCGCTTCCCCTGCCAGCTTTGCCAACTCATATGCCCGGTCTATCAGCCATTGACATGGCGGCAGCCTACGAACGCCAGATGGCATTGAGCAAAATGATTAATGCCCAAGCCCTAATGCATACCCATGGGCAGCATGCTCTGAAGCAGGCAGCCATGGGAATGGGAGCTGTTGGATCTAGTCAGGCGATATACGATGGAGGGTTCCAGAATATTGCAACGACTCAGCAGCTCATGTACTACCAATAAGTATTCACGCTATCTTCTATCGAGACTTGGCGGGGAGAAATAAATGTATGTTCGAGACTCTGGAATAATGTACTCGTCCCTTATTACCTGCTTGTATCATGTTATGTATTGGAGTGTATGAATGATGTGTGAGCCTAAAGGATGTTGATAATATATCCCCAGGATGGTTACCTATAGTTAAATATCATTGAATCAGTCGGTATTCGGACATGCACAATGTTGATTAATATAGATTCGAGCGGATGAATTCATAACATAATCCAAATCAATCATCTTCCCAGATCAGTCGTTAGTGGTCCTGTTTTTATTGTCGTGGGGTCTTAGTGGTCCTGTCGATGGCAAGTCAAAAAAGTGGTTCAAGTGCAAGTGTGGACAGCGAGAACGATTGTCGCCTAACTAACGTGTTAATTTCAGTGCTTTCTTCCAAATAAAGTAGTGATTATGAATCAGGATTATCTATCTCCTCGACTTCCAAATGTGGACAAAAGGCTGGACCATCAGCTAAAAACTCTTGCACTTTTAGATTCGTGCAGTGGGCAACATTGGATTATATAGGGATGTCTAAAAAGTAATTCCCATCATGGGGATTACTTGTAGTCCATTGGATGAAAAAGTTGACCTTAAAAACATAATGTAACGGTTATTATGTTGGAGGGTAGAATTGGTATAAGACTAATATAATTAAATCTCTGAATATCTATTATTTCCTTATCCCACTTAATTTTTAAATATGATCCCGTGATTTACTCTATCTACATTTAATTTGAAAATTATATTTATCTTTACCAAGCAACAAACCCTCTCTCTACCAAGCCGTAGCCAAACAAAACACCCTTCCCGTCGTCATCGCCACCAACCCCCTCCCCTTCCTCGTCGTCGCTACCCTTTCTTTCAAGAATATTTTGGTCATGATTTTCCACGGAAAATGGATATTCCTTTTGAAAGACATCGGCGTATCTTTCTTGGATTGCTATCCCAGGAAACAAATTATAGTGGATCGGATCATCAAGCTGTTCTTCCTTCTTGGAATGAGAATAAGGATGGTGTAGAGCATTTAAGCTCGTATTATACAAATATTCTTTCTTTCCCAGTATTTGCCTGCGACAATCATGATGAGGAAACAAGGTTGATAGGGACATGTATAATTCCAATGCCACACATAAAATCAGACGTAGACAGTGAGGTATGTTTTCTTTTTTTCTCCCTTAACTAGTAACGCTAATATTGGTACTCAGTAAGGTCAATATTGGTATCACTTGTTGTGAATATTGGTACCCAGTAAAGCCAATATTGGTATCACTGGTTGTGAATATTGGTACCAGTAACGTTAATATTGGTACCCAGTAAGGCCAATATTGGTATCATTTGTTGTGAATATTGTTACCCAGTAATGCCAATATTGGTATCACTGGTGTGAATATTGGTACTAGTAATGCTAATATTAGTACCAGTGTTCTTTAATATTTATATTTTTGGTCTTTACTGTTGGTACCAGTGTTCTGTAATGTTGGTATCATTTTTCTTTAATATTGGTACCTAGTTCTTTAATGTTGGTATATGTGTTCTTTGATATAGGTACCTTTGTTGTGCAATATTGGTACCTTTTTTTTCCGGCAGGTAGAACTTCTTCTTATGTCCATTTGATTGTTTTCGTTTGTTTGATTATTTTTGTTAATGGTATAATATTTTAGGGATTTAATCTTTGAATATTTTGAATTCAGTAAGGAGTCAGCGAAGACGATGGTTCGACGAAGAAGATGGTCAGAGAAAATGAACGATAATTAATTTTGGCTCTAATATTTTGGAGATGTAATTATTTTTTAGAAATTTTAAATTTTGAATATTAGTCAGTTACTAATTTAGTGACATGATTTAAGGGATTACGTTTTTTTATTTAATATTTCCTAATTTTTAGGATTATAATTAGGGAAAATTAGGCTAAAGCCCCTGTACTTTGGGGATTCAACCATTTTAGGGCCTGCTGTTTAAAAACTATTGTTTTCGTCCCTACTGTACAAAATAACCAACATTTTCAGTCCCTAAAAATCAACAGAATTTTTTTTATGACCATTATGCCCTTCTTTTAAGAAACTAACCCAAACCAATACCCAAACTCAAATAAACCGAACCAAATCATCTTGAACCCAATCGATCCAAATAGTAAAACCTTTCATCTTCCTCCATCTTCTCCAAAAACTCGGGCTCGGGCTCCGACGACGAGCTTGGGCTCCTGCTGGCGGGATACTTAAGTGAGGAGTCAACCAGATTTGCCAAATTCGAGGATGGGATGCCGAGTTGCGACTCGTTAGATTTGGAACCTATCGGTGAGTTGGTGGTTGATGGTGTCAACGAGTTCGCGACGGTCGGTGCGGTCGTGGGCATGCGGATGATGATGAGGCCCTTCTAGATAAGGGTGGTAGTGTCCCCGAAGATGAAGTCGACAGTGCCGGAGATGAGGGTGTCCTGGTAGCCGTCCGACCGGATGTAGATTAGGGTTAGATTAGATTTTGAGTTAGTTTATTTGGGTTCGATTTATTTGGGTTTGGGTATTGGTTTGAGTTAGTTTCTTAAAAGAATGGCATAATGGTCATAAAAAAAATTCTGTTGATTTTTAGGGACTAAAAATGTTGGTTATTTTGTACAGTAGGGACGAAAAGAGTAGTTTTCAAACAGCAGGCCCTAAAACGGTTGAATCTCCAAAGTACAGGGGTTTTAGCCTAATTTTCCCTTATAATTAATTAGTAGTATATCAATTATATCCTCCTCCCCACCATGGGATTAACACCTAATCCCCACCTAATCTGTACTCTCCTGCAGTAGGGTTGCCAGTTTGGTCCGGAGAAGCATATTCAATAATTTCTTCTTAGGTAAAAGCTGGATCCAGAAGCTTATAGGTTGGAACTTGGAAGCAAAACTACAGAAAATAACCGCCAGAAAAATACTGTTTAGTCTCGGTAATATCTGAAATCTATTTTAACATTCGAACATTGTCAAATCTTTTAAAAGTGATTGTGCAGATGACTTTACATTTTTAAAAATTGAATTCAATAGATCGTCGCATAAATTCATATCACTGAATACTTGGACCAACTACTAATGTCGGATAGTATTAAATCTTCATATGCCGAGAATTTTTTGCATTGAAATATCCTTCAATCATGCTTATTAGGGATCCATGCTCAAAGGATGTTACATTGATCTCTGAGTGAACATCGATCCAGTTTAAATATTAATTAGTCGGTCTTATTGTATAATAATCAGATATATGTGGTTTCCATAGCAGTAGAGAAATTGTCCGGAATTGTATTCTTCATTTCGTAATCATCGTAATACAAATATATACTTTTCTTAAAGCTGACACAAAATTGTTCCTTCTCCCCACCCTACCCCATTGATGCGTTCGTTATTGGAAGTCAACATGTTCAGATACCGCCGATGTTGATATATATATATATATATATATATATATACCAAACAAGTCTCCGGTCGTCTTCTCCGGCCACTATATCGCAACGATCCCCGCGGAGAAAATGGGGCTAGCCGTGTAAGGCGAGTTCGAGACATCCGCAGATCTGGGAACCACCTCGGATCTGCACTTTTCCCTCTTCTCATCCACCATTATCTGCCTTGACCTACACTCCTCAGAACAAAACGCCTTCTCCCCTCTATAAAAACAACCAACCACAAAAAAAAACCGAGTCAGACACTCGCTAAACCAACTAATCTGGAATACGTATAGCTGAAAGTTCGAATATATGTGCTTACCTATACATGTATATGTCCTTGCCGTGAAGCTGCTTCTTGCAGAGGTCACACGAGTTAAGGAAACCCGAAGTGGGGTACACGTGTACTGGAATTTCCAAGGACTTGGGAGAGATTACTTTTCCATACTCTCCGGCGTCGAAGTAAACCCTAGTGAAGGACTTGTTGTCTTGTCGGTGACTTGTCACGTACGTAATGGTCTCCTCGTCAACCTCGTTTCTCTTCGAGATCTTGCAATGGCCAACCGGAATAGGACCCGACCGCGGGGCCACGCTTCGGCCGGAGGAGGACTTCTCGAGGGCGGCTACTATACCTAGCCCGACTCCCCCACCGAGGTCGTAGTTCTTTGGACTCAGGCTTTTCGGGCTCGGGTTCGGGCTCGTGTGGGTGAATTCGGTTGATAACCCCGTACGGTTGCCGGAGATTAGTAGCTCCGACAACAAGCCGATCATCGGACTCGATTTTCTCGACATAGTAATGCCCAACAAGGAGAGGTTCTTCCTCCAAGAAGGAATTGAGGGATTATAAGAGAGGAGAGGAGAGGAGAGGAGAGGGAGCAAGTTCCAAGTTGAGGTTTATAAAAGTGAGTGTCTCAATTATTATTACACCTCTTTTTCATGTTCTTTTATAAGAAAGATATTATTATTACAAGAGAGAGAAAAGAGGTTTTACTTAGAAATTGACATAGCCCATGGTTTTGTTGGTTTTGTATCTGATCATTTATTACGTTGAATAATTTAAATTGGTATTTAATTTTGTGCTCTAAGTTAATTAAACAATGTAAAACAATTATTTCATTAGAAATTATATTGCACAACACATCACATTGATGTTGATTTTGGGCCAATAAGAATAGAATAATACAAAGGGAACATTGAATAATTGTTGTCGTTGATTGAGCTATAAAATTGATTCCCAAGGCCAAATATGAATTCCCCATCATAACGTCCACTTGCGAGGGTGGGACCCGAGCATGTATTATGTACACGTATTATGATTGCGACTTTATTTTATTTTAGGGGAAAAGTGGACCCACCAGGGACCCGAAGATTCGAGGCGGGCTTAGAGCCGTTGAGATTAGAGGTACGTGTCCAGATCTTGGCCTGAGTGGGCCCGCGCAATAGTTTACTAAATACCACCAAGGAGCTGGGCGAGGAGAGAGGGAGAGCGCCCACTCATGTAGAATCTGGGGCCTCTGAAAGCGACTTTCTCAGCTTTTAAGTATAACTTTTTTGGTCATTGGGATTGGTATTTTCCAAATTTTTTTACCATTGTCTTTTTGGAAAACGATCAATTTTATTGGTGTAGGAATTATATTAGATTTTTTCTGTTTATAGCATATGATATATTTAAAATTTTACTGAGATTATTAGTGTAAATTTATGTGGGAACATGTAATACAATAAAGTGATTTTAATAAATATTTAACATTAATTATTTCCAACAAATTAAACCAGAGATATTTTAATTCGATAATAAACAGCTACATCTGAAAGTTCAATTAGTGACTGATATAAAACTCAGTTTTTTAAAGGTAAAATTTTATAACTTTTAACATATTAGATATTTACAAAGTCGTCTTCATTAGATTACAACCCTTTTGACTATACTAAACTCTCTTTGAATATATTATTTAACAACGTCTTTTTAATTGAACTACAAAAAAATCATTTATTATCACTTTAAGTAACTTATATTGCTGTGATCTTATATTGGTTAATGTAATGGGTGTTTTTCATGGAGGGGGTTGATTTAAAAAAGAATAACGAAAATAGGGTCCTCGGAAAATTTTTTCCTTATCTGGGGTCGGTTCAAACCCGCAAAAAAAATCGCGGGTTTGGTGTGCTCAAACCCGCAACAAAAAATGCGGGTTTGACCCAAACACGCATGAAAATACGCGGGTCTGTACTCGGACTCAGCTGAACCCGGACTTAAACATGTATTTTCTTGGTATTTGGGTCAAACCCGCGTTTTTTTTTGCGCGTTTGAGCACACCAAACTCGCAATTTTTTTTGCGGGTTTGAACTAACCCCAGACAGAAAAAAAACTTTTTCCAAGAACCCCATTTTCGTTAATGATTTTGAAATAAATCCCCTGCAGGAAATTTCCCCTAATGTAATTGAATATGAAATCGCCCACTGACTGATGTGCCTTTGTATAATTGATGGCCCCCTCAAAACCGGGAGCTCCGCCCAATGTTTGATAGTCATCAATAATGTAAAAAAAACAAGGAGGAAGAAGTTAAAATTGTAATCTTCGTAATATAAATTTTTAATCTGGTAGGTCCTACATAGTGTGTGTAAATCCACGTGTAGAAGGAAGGTTGGTGTCAAGAGAAAGCGACATTGAATCAGGATGGTTTTTTTGGTTAAGTGCATTTAGGTACCTTAAATTAATTTGATTGTGCAAATAAAATCCCAAGTTATTAAGCGTGATCCCGTATTAATCAAGTTAATCCTCAGAAAATTTATGGGTTGAAATTGGTAACTTCTGCTTACACGGCTCCACTTGCTAACGAGTATAATATTGTACTTGAAAATTAGAAGAAAAAATAAATCAACACAATCATTTTTAAAACAATTAGACTGGGCATTTCCAAAAGACAGTTAAGAAATTTTGAAACTTTCAAATAAGAAGATTGTTGAATCAGACATTATCACATTATGGTTATTATTTTTTTCTGTTTTTAATCCAATAATTTAATATAAGTTTGGCATCATTTTTCTAAAAAAATTTACCACCTAGCCTACCATGCCATGTCATCAAAGTTAATACTATTGAGTGTTTTATGGTTGATTGTTGGCTAATTAATAATGGTTCGATAGCTCTTTTATCTTCATAATTTGGCTTGTAATATAATATCTGACATAACTAAAGATACCTAGATCTACTTAAATCCTTTTATTTTTTAAACCGTTAATATATGTTCGTTTACTTCTTTTTTCACAAGTTATATGTACGTTTACTTGGTCTTTAAGATGTTGACACCCTCCAAGTTCAACTCCAATAGAAGACATTTAGTTTAATTTTTCTGGTATAAGTTGTTGAATTTCTTGGCAGTTTAAGTTCCAAATTTTCAGTCACGATCTTTGACCCCACCTTTCATTAAGATATCTGTCGACATTGAACGTCGTAAGTCTACTGCAACTTTGGAGGTCAGATAAGTCCGTGACGACTTCTACCTCGCAGCCCCCAGGCCATCGACGTCTTTAGGGAAATGATTAATAATAGTAGGTACGAGCATTAAAAACAATCACATGAGGTAATTATTTGCAATGGGTTACTAGACTAGTCTATTTGAATAATAACACGTAATTATTGTTATACCAGGTAAAATTATTATTAATAATATGCTGATTTTATAACGTTGTACAGATATTATCAGGGGATTTATTATATTGACAAAAACGACCTTGATATTCTTCTCACTTCTTCTTCGTTTTATCGTTTTCCGCAACATAAATAGTTTACATGACTACGTTTGGGCTGAGTTGACATATGCGCCATCTGATCGAATATTAGGTTTACCTGTAATTCGTTACGCAAAAAAAACCTAAGGCGACAAATATTTTGGGGACTATATATTCATTCATTTTCTGATGTAATGATTAAATATTTCGAATAATTAGCTACCATGAATCTTTAGACTCTATAAGTGGGTTATTTCCATACTTTAAAATTTTAGAAGGAAAAGTATGAATCTTTGAATTACACCCATATAATTAGATTGGAGAATTACAGTGTGAAATTAGTTCGATCAATATTAACATTAAGATATGATTCTTTTCTATACAAATTTCTATTGTTGTGGTTCTTAATGAGATTGATAATGTTAAATTCGCAAAAATAAATATCACACTAAGTAAGTCGGTTGTAACTGTTATCACAAATATACTATACTTAAAAAAAAAATATAAATCAATCAACTTTTAATTACAAAGCCTATCACCGTCAAATGAAACGCTCCATTGGATTCCTAATGTAGTGAATCAATACGGGGTATGTTTGGGTACAAGCTCCTGGACTCTCAAGTTGGGCCTGTACATCTATCTAACCCACAAGACCACATTGACATTTTGGTTCGAGGAAACCCATAATGCCACTGTCGCCAACAAATCCATACGACATTGCTAAAAATTTCCCACCAAGAAATGGGAACCGAAACTAACACTCAATTAATAGTTTTTTTTTGTAACAATGCACTCTTTGCGGGAGTTAGTTTGGACAGGAAGAAACTTTTTTCCGAAATGATTTGGACCGAATAACACATGGATTTTTTTCTAAAATGCAAAAATATAGAGATCAAAGAAAACATTATAGGGGTTGATATCACAAAATACGAAAATACATTGAGCATTATGACAAACGGGTATCACGGACATAGCATGCTAGTATCGCAAGAGAAAATGTCGCTATGGTCCCCTTAGATTTAAACTGTTCGTAAGATTTTTTTACTCCACGCTCAATCCATTTTGGGACGACAGAACACTACACGTGTCAGACCTTATCCTTGCTCTATGGATCGATAGTATGTTGATTTTTATTGAGTTTAGGGTATCGTATGACTATGGATCCATGTTTAGAGTTCGAGTAAATGATACATATAAATTCTATGGGTTCATACTCTACCATTTTACTCTACTTTTGATCCTATCCTATTTGGACCATTGTTGGACTCTAATTATACCTTTGTGAGACTTCATTTTGACATTAATTAAGACTTCAATTGATCTATGACAATTGTGTTATTGATATAGTCACTATCAATTGTGTAAGACGAATAAAAGACATACAAATGATATAATGAATGCTTGAAACCCAACATTTGATAAAAGACATACGAATGCTTGATATAGTAAGTATCAATTTTGTTAACTAATATATATTGCCATTAGATTAAACAATCAACAATCAGGTCACCAAAAATAAAACAATCTAGTTATAGATTATTATGTTTGTACTTTTAACCAATGAGTAGAATTCAGAGAGATAGGAAGAAGTCGGTATTTAAATTCCCGAACCTTTTTCTGGCACTGGTAGAATTGTGAGCCCCCCATTAAAGATAATCGGAAGAAAATGTGATTAGACTGGATATACAGAGCTGGACTCAGTCTTACTACAACAACCCAATTTCACCTCACCCGCAAGCTTCTAAATGGTCAACCCAATTTCACCTCAGAATTGATGACTTGACTTGGTCAACATAATTGTGTTCTTTCAAGCTTGCCATTCCTTGAGACTCTTCCTTTTCTTGATTGTTGCACCTAGCCCAATTCTCAAACGGCTACACGCAGACCACCTTCCATGTTATTTTGCGAAGCAACCCAGTAGTTTTCGAAGCTGAAAGCCTGGGAAAAGAAACGCCTTGCATGCAGATAAGCATTTGTTGTTAAGTGTACAAATCTTACAAATGTGAAAGAGATATGAAACAAATCGACTTCATGGAAGGCAGTGGCCTAGCTTCCGGCCGATATGGCAATGACAAGTGCCAAAACCAATCCAGTGAACCAACTCAAAGTACATGAATTTTACGTTGCTTAACGGGAACAAATTCATCAATATTTCCCCACAATTCTGTTGAAGAGTGTTCTGCATCTTTTGAAGTATATGCTCCCTTGCCAGTCTATGCTCTGTTTTGAGAGAGAATTCCCAAATATCAAGGGTTTTTCACCGGCCCACGAGAATTTCGTGCCATTCCGTGAAGGAATGACAAACCATCGTAATAAAATCCGACAATACTCGACTTTGGTAAATTACTATCGCACACTTAGTTCTATCGGTTATGGGGCCAATCCAATCAGTCACACCAACGAGCAAGAATTGCCTAACTTGGATTCCAAACACTGCACTCCCTCACTAGAAGAAAGGAGGCTCCATTCTCGTCATACGATGAATACAACTGATAAAGGGCTAGGCATCCATCATAAACAAACGACAATGTCTAATTAAAGTGCTTAAATTACCAAAACGACACCGATTAATAATCCTTCACAATTGCAAACCCCTAACCCTACAGTTACAAAGTCAATCTCAAACCCTTCCTTCTTCGCTTCAAATCTACAAAACCTCGATCCTACTCTGTATAAATCGACACGTGTACTTTTAAAGAAAGGAGAGAATCTCGAGTCAGGCCAAACCGTTTTCAACGAACACCGCAGTTTCGGTGGTTCAAGCAGTCCACACGCCAGGTGCTCGACAAAACGCCCCACCGAGAACGCCCTCCTGAGGCGCCGCCGGTCTTCGAGCGTGCCGGCACGCGGCCTCCCGGACCTCCGTGGGCGATAGATCCCCGGCGCCTTCGGTAGTCGCCGGCACCTCGGGCGGGTCGGTCGGAAAGTTGAGTGTGGCGGTGGGACCGCGCAGACACACCACGGCACCGTCGTATGCCCTCGCGGCCTCCTCCGCCGTTTCGAACGACCCTAGCCATATCCTCCCGCGGCTGTTGGGTTGCCGGATCTCCGCAACCCACTTCCCCCACTTCCTCTGCCTCACCCCCTTAAACCGGTCCCCTCCGGCGCCGGGGTCTCTTCCTCTCCTTTCCTTGCTCGGCCTCACCATCCTCGTGTAATGTCCTAATCAGAAATTAGGTTTCGTATTTATGAAATTTCGACCTAGGTCGGTTGGGTCGGTCCGTGGCTAATTTTATGCGCGGGGGAATTTTGGGGGATTGCGGGAGAGTGCGCCACGTGGAAGTTCGGCGGGTCTAGCCGCGGCGCGAATTGGGTCTAGTTGGGGTAGGCGTGGGACGGATGTGGGCCGTTGGATAGGACGGGGATTCCTTTGAGTGGACACGTGGGATGAGATTGTACAATTAGATTGCCGAAGTGGGGACGCGTGTCTATTTAGGCGGCCTAGAATATTTGTTTTTTCTGGTATTAATCCATCCTAATTCCAAAGTCTGCGATTGGGATTTTTATTTTCTCTCTGTTTTTTTTTCTGGAAGGTCAACGTTAGGTCGATCATTTTCTTTTCTGCACTTGCTATTGAGTTTATTTAGAGAAAAGTTGTCCAAAGATGTATGCAATCTATCAAAGATGGAGTGATGATATTTCAATTAAATGCACTTTTATAGTTTGTTAAAGTAAAATATACATAAACAAAAAATAACTATTTTTTTATGGATCCACTCTATTCGTTTTATTTTAAATTTTTATGAAAATATTCGGCTAAATTTTAGAAAAATTTTCATTAAAATATAACCTAAAGTTAATTGACTTTTTTTTTTGTTTACGCGCATATAAATAGTTACTACTATGTTCTAAATATCTCAACTTTTTTTTTATACACAGGTATTCAACTCAGCCCATTATGGACTTTCAACGGGGCCGATTATTCTTGTTCAAGGCGGGTCCCGGGGTTAAGATTTTAAACCTCTCTCAACGCTGTTGCAGGGGATCGAACTTTAGTTTGCCGTTTCAAGTGCAACTCCTATCACCACTACACGAATTGCTTTCTAAATATCTCAACTTATCAATCTATTTAGAACAATTTTTTCCACTGTTACCTTTTCAGTTTTTTTTTTCCACTGTTACCTTTTCAGGTAAACATTGGTTAATCACTTAAAAAGGAGCCTTAAAAGTGGGGAGCTACTTTTCTTCAAACGTGGGCAGTCGCGCGAAAGATCAACCGTCATTAATTGGAAGCTGTCGGGAATTTATTACTGTACGTATATGAGATGATGTTATCCATGCCAATGTGACTTAATCGCGAGAGTTTTGGTGGATTCGAACCTATCTGAAAAAGTTTTGGAGTATTTAAGATAATTAAGCTGAAAATGATGTATATTTTTTGAAAAGGAAGGAGAAGGGAATTTTATGTATAAAAACTTCATATATAGTATTCACTATAATTTTACGAACAAGAAGCACTACATGGTTATGTCTTATTCAGATGACTGAATCATTTAATGACATATTTTATTCAAAAAATTCAAGTCTGAAATATCCTTAATTTTTACAATATTGTAGTTTTACAGTGTTCATTGTCGTGGACGAGGAGATCTATTCTGTCTACGTGGTGCCGCCCAGGAGAAATCTGTTTTAGGAAGTATCACGTAGATCTCCATGTTGCTATACAAACTAAATAAATGAATCTCTTCACGGTGATGAAAAGGATTCAATCATGGGTCTATTTGCTCAAGCATTCTCGAGAAAACGGAGTGTCTAATGCTCAACTTGCCACTGCATGAAAAAGGCAAAGGAATTGTGATAATCTTGATTTGTATTGTTTAAAATGTTGTTGAAAATTGGCAGTGGTTTCATTTGGCAAAAAAAATAAATTAATTTACAAATTTGAACTTTACATTTCGTGTACATAATTTTAATGTATTTTTTTCTTGAATTTAATTTCGGGTAAATAAGAAATTAATGTACAAAGTTTATAGCTTAAAATTGATTTTTTAACAAAGGTAAGGAGATCATTTTGGAAATAGTCCAAAGTGAGATTTTAGTGCATGGAAGGAATTCACACCCGATAAAGAGAGATTTCATTGTTAACTAGCAAGTAAAGTGGGCCACCAAGAAATGCATCCGAACTTGGTGCAACGATGGTTCGTGACACCATCTAGTGCCAACACGCACGTGTGTGCGCATGACACATTAGTCGTTTGTGATACTTTGGCGTCTTGAGACACGTTTGGGTGCCTAGAGAGGAGACACCCTTTCGGCCAAAACAACATTGCCAATGGTGTCTCATCGAGAGTGCATGTGGCCCTGAAATTAACAAATGCTTAATTATTTTATTGATATTATTCGTATTAATAATGTATAATTTTTTTTCTTGTACATGTTTTTAGAAAAGATTAAATATGTTTAGTTGAGAGTAGAATCAGAATAAGTAATTTTAAACAAAAATTTTCATATGCGTGTGAATAAAAACAATATACGATGAAAAAACTCGTGTTGTCTATAAAGATAATCGATCAAATTACCCATAAATCACGGAACGTTATACGCTGATACATACCAGCTAACAGGTAATGAATCCAACGAGTAAAGCATCGCCAACCTTGGACATAAACCTCACATCGATCATTGGCATCAGGACCAAGATGCTCGAGAAGAGGAATTACCTAATACAGCTTGGAACATGGCACAACAAATTACTATTTCATGGGAAGTAGATGCCTCAGGTATCCTCAAGGAAATCCGCTTGACAGCAAGAGATTAATCTAAGGTTTTCAAACTTCCATGCATACGTTTTTATTGATTCTTTTGGTTTTGGAATTTATCTTGCTAACTCTTATGTTAGTACAAGCTATTTTGATAGGTGGCTAACAAATACTTTTGGTGCCAGCTATAAAAATTTCTCTGTGCACATGTGGTTTAATTCTTAGGGTTTTTTTTTAAGAAAATGATAACAAAGTAATCAATTAAAATCATCGATCAATAAAAGGACATAACAGGCAATTGTAACTTGATTTTGATGCATCAAAAATATTTTATTCAATCTTACATCGTATAGGATGATATATACATATATATATACATACATGTATATATACATATATATATATATGTATATATATATATATAATTGTCAAATCAGAACTATGCTTATTTGAAAATTTTGTTTACGCCGGGTACAAAACACATGCAAAATTAATTTTAGATAAGACACCAATATTGAATTGACCCAAAGACGGATGTATCATGCTTCGACAGATTGTCATTTTTCCTATTTATAGAATTGAGTGGAAGGCGAGAGGAAGTAACTAAGTTCAATAGTCGAGCTCGTTTGTCTTCTCACAATAGTACTTAAATATCTGTTAAGAAAAAGGAAGAAGCAAAAAAAAAAAGAAGGGGGATTGAAAATTACGGTTTGAAATGCTTTGACTTAAAAATTGTGCCATCTCCCTTTCCTCCTCGGCCGTGAGGCTCCCTCTTGTCTCTAACTGAGGCTTTTTCTCTCTCTTTTTCTTTGGAGCCTATTACCCTTCCTCCTCCCTCTACCTTCCACTCTCCTCCTCCATCCTCCACCTTCCTCCCCCGGCCTCCTCCGTCAAGCCTCTCCTCTCACCCTCCACCTCTCCTCATCCCCGGCTTCTACCGCCCTACCTCCCCCCCACCCTCCACTTTTCCTTCTCCCCGGCCTCCAGTTTCCTGCCCCTTTCCTCATCCTCCACCGGAGCTCGACCGCCGGAGCTCTCTTTGGTGCTTGACAATAGTGGTCGCCGGAGTTTCGTCCTTCTAGAGTTCGGCCGCCAGAGTTTTCAACCTTCCGGAGTCCGTGACTGTCGGCCCTTAGCCCTCGCCGACCGTAGCCCTCGCCGAAAGTAGCCTTCCCTCGTCAGTCCTCGCCGTCTTCGCCGGAAGTAGCCCTCCCTCGTCAGAACCTTACTCCACAGTCGCGAGCCCTCCTCCCTTCCTCAAGTCGACCACAAGCTCGCTCCAGTTCAGCCGTCTCCCGCTTCTCTCCACTCGACCGCCCTCCTCAATGTCGCAGGCCTCCTCCACGACTGGCCTCCTCTCTAGCTTTCCCAGAGAGCACGCTGGTGGCCAACGGGGGGGATGGTCACCGTCGACCTCCCCCCCGGATGATTGCTATTGTTATATTTATTATGTGTTACTGTTTTCATTCCTATTCCAGTTACTGTTCCGAGCCCCTTTTGTCGGGTGATCTCGTTGTTTGTCGGTTTACTTCCGTTTGCTTTTGTTTGTGTCAATGTTGCTTTGTTTTGAGATCCGTTCGGAGCTCGTTGCTTGTCCGTTGCTTGCGAGTGGAGAATCTTGCCTCGGTCGATTTACGTCGGCATTGGCATTCTGCTGAGTTAACACTCAGTTGTCCTCTCGACTTTGTCGTGAGTTTTATTGCCGAACCTAGCTTCGGTAAATTACCGCCTCGATCGATGACCTATGTGTCTGTTCGATCGCCCTTCGACTCCATCCTGTGCCACCTCGCTTTCGTCGGATTTGTTTCGAGTTCTGTTTCGTATGCTTGTATTTTGTTTGTCTTCGATGTAACTTGACTATTAATATAGGCTTCGCGCCATTTTACTCCTCAAAAAAAAAATATCTGTTAAAATTTTTTTTTGCTATTTTTAAAATACTAACCTGACACTAATATCAATCGGTCATTTTAATATCCATCTAAATATCAGGTTAATATAAAAATAGCAAATTAAGCTCCCATTCTTGTGGGCATTTTCCAAAATAGATAAGCTGGCGAACAGCTTTGTGCACCGCTTGCTTGCTCCCCGTTGAATTGTTATGAAACTTTATCTGCCAAAGGAAGAAAGGAAGATCACGCCACAGCCAACGTCCTTTTCTCGAGAAGAACAGACAAAAAAAGCTCGGTAATTTCCATATCAATTCTGCCACAAAAAAAAGTGTAGATCAATTACCCAACGTGGAAATGATGGCTAGATAGGCATTGGATATTAATATCTTTATTAAAAATTTTATATCAAATTCTAAAATTTTAACATTGTAGATAATTAGATCATCCATGCATACAAAATTTTCCAATTCACTTGTAATAATATCACATAAAAAGTACACAAAATGATCCTGTGATTTTACCGATTATCACTTAGGTACCATGTGATTTTTGAATCGTAAAACAGATACAACTTATTTCAATTTTCATCCCTGGCCGGTCCCGATCTTCGTTTCACATTTTTTTAACAAAATGACGTTGTTTCTTGTTCGACGTGGCAGTCAACGTCTTGATGACGTGTTGTATGTAAAATATCTATATTTGTACTAAATATTTTAATAATTTTTTAAAAACCCCTTTCTCCTCTTCCCTCCTCCTCGTCCAACCTCGTCGCCCTCTTCGTCCCCTCTCTCCTCCGCTTTTCCTCTCTCTTCCCTGTCCCCTCTTTCCAAAATCCCTATCCCAAAATTCAAAAACCCTAATCAAAGGAGGAGGACAACGAGGTCGGACAAGGAGGAGGAGGGAGGCGATGGGGAGGAGGACCGAGGAGGGAGGATGAGGGAGGAGGAAGAGAGAGGGGACAAAGAAGAGGACGAGGTCGAACGAGTAGGAGGAGGGAGGCGAGGGGGAGGAGGAGGACATCATCGGACAAGGAGGAGAAGGAGAGAGGGGAAGGGGAGGAGAAGGAGGGAGGAGGAGGACGAGGTTAGAGTCGGAGAGAGGGATAGAGTTTTTTAAAAATTATTAAAATAAAATTTAAAAATAATTGGTAGTAAAATAGATATTTTACCTACAACAAGTCATCAATACGTGGACTGCCACGTCGGACAAAAAACGACATCGTTTCGTTAAAAAATGCGAACCGAAGATCGGGAACGGCCAGTAACGAAAATTAAAATAAGTTGGACATGTTTTAATGTTAAAAAACCACATCATAACCAAGTGATAATCCATAAAACAACTTTTTTTCTTTTACTTTTCCCTAATATTACGTTAACAATTTGCAAGAAACCGCAGTTGTCTGCCGGTGACAGTAAAAACCCAATACAATCCGTTAATTAATGGCCTTAATCCAAGCACAGGACCGTACAAAAAATTGGTTAAATATAAGTAAGTATCTGAAGATAATATGTTTCATCTAGGCTAGAAACAATTTTCATCTATAATATCGTCTCGTCAGCAATTTTGATTCCGGAAACTAATTAAAACTGTCCAGATCAAATGCTGATGACCCTAAATCCACCTCCATCTAATCATATTAATTAGTCTCGGACCTTAACCCATCCTAACTACTGATGTTATTAGAAGTTCCAGAGGCTATTAGAATAGTTATAATCTTGTCCGAAACCGCCCTCCTCGCCGTAATAATCCTCGCCGCCACCGGAGACCTGGTCGGGTGGAGCCGAAGTGAACCCGTAACTAAGCTCGTCGAATCCAGGGAATATTCCGTAATCCGCACCGAAATTCCCCGAATCCATGCTCGTGAGCAAGTCCATAAACGGCTGCGTTTCGCGATTGTCCAACGCCACTCGCTCGCCGGAGCTCCCCTCCGGGCGAACCGTCCCATCCGACAACGCCGACCACGACTCGCACGGCGACGAGTTGTTCTCCTGCGCCGGATGCGGCGCAGACTCATTGGCGAACCTCGACGCGGCGAGCTGGATCTCCGAAGGAGAGAGCGACCGCCCGCCGGGGATCTGGGGCGGGTCGTCGGGGAAGTTGAACTTGGCGTTGTTGCCGCGGAGGCAGAAGAGAGCCGCGTCGAATGCACGCGCCGCCTTCTCGGCCGAGTCGTAGGACCCAAGCCAGATCCTCTCCCGGCTGTTGGGTAGCCTAATCTCAGACACCCACTTCCCCCACTTTCTCTTCCGTACACCCTTGTACTTAGACGACTGGTCGTTCCTCGGACTCAAGCTTCTTCTGTCTTCCTCTCCCATTACCTCTCTGTCGGATGATCCAATTGGCCTCACCATTTCCGACAAAATCTTAGCTTTTGGTAATGTTCGTTCGTGGAGTGGGAGTGTGGAGTTTGGTTGGTGATTATTTTTTAGGACGACTTTTGTTTTTTGTTTTGCAGCTATATGAGGTGACCCGAGGTGGGTTATATACGTAGAGGGGAGTGAGGGGGTTGACTTGTGAGTGAAGCGGGTCAAAGTTTGGAGGCGTGTGTGTGTTTCAGTGTACGTTCCGAGGAAGGATGACGTGGCGGGTCAAGAATTGGGCGGGCTGGGAACTGGGAGGAAGCTTGGTGGGTCTGGGTTTGGCTACGCGGGGTTTTTTTTTTCAGGGAGGATTTCTATAATACTATTTTATATATATATATATATATATATTGTATCTCATGATCCGTTCAAAATATATTAAACTATATTAATTGTACTATCAATATTATTAATGTGTTTTTAATCAAATATTATGAGAGAATTCAAAATTTAAGTGATCACATATAGTTAGTCGAGTCACTGAGCTTCCAAAAAAATTCGAACATCATCTCTACTAGAAAAACTTTTTTTAGATACACCCTATAAATTGTCAAAAAAAATTAAATAAGTTTTTACACCATGATAAAGTTTATATTTTAAACTCTTGACCTCATAAATATCACAATAAGTGTTTAAGGCTATTGTGTTTTGAAATTGTTTAAGAAAATCTCTGATTCCCAAAATGCTTATTGACTATAATATATTATGTGGCTTCAAGAAAAGAGAGAATATATATAATAGATGGGGCCATAGTCTTTGGTCTCATTACCCTTTCAATTCGAGTTTTGTCCATGTGCGTGTTATTTACTCCTCGTGTGCAATTTACGGGGTCATAAATTAATAGGAAAATGGGTCCGGAAGCAAAGAGGATAAAGTCCGATGTCAGCGGTTTAGGCTTCTCACTTATGTCTTTATTATTTTGCGATTTCGGGGTCCAGTAATTTTTGTTACGAAAAGAAATTTTAAAATAGCAAATAATTGTTAAATTGTATCCTTATTCGTTTAGCTGAGGAACTCAATATACTTTTTATTTTTCGGTTCATAGGGGCTATCATTTAGTGAACGAACAATCTACAGTCTAATTAGGTGAAATTTTTTAAAAATGTAAAAAAAATTAATAAATATTTAACATTATGAGATAACAATATCTTGAACTCTAGACTCATTACTTAATTTACAATCACACTCTTATAAGTTGATTTAAGTTTTTTTGTAATATATTATTTCAGATTAGGAGATTGTGCTTAATTGTTATTGAAATATGCAATTTTACCTATAAAATATGTAGTATTTTAGTTGGCACAAACATAAAAATAAGTTCGACAATTTGTTTAATTGTGTTTATAGCAGGAAATACTTCTTTGATTGTCGGGACGCGGAACAGACATCATCAATTTAGCACTTCCTGCCTTCCATTTATGTATTGCGCTAGACAAATGATTACTCGCAACAATTCGATCCGGGGTGGGTTCGGAATGAAAACTTAATTTTAAACGGTATAGAATAGAAAATAAATTGTATATATCTGTTTTGCTTTCTAATATTAACATATTTTGTTTGTTAATATTAATATGTATAATTTTTTTGTGTAATTTTTGTAAGTAAATGCTCTGGTAGGACCGAGAACACCGAATCCGAATTCGTAACATTGAGTAAGGCCCACCTCAGATGATAAATCATAAATGTTACACATCGGATCAGGCCCAGTCATAATTAGGTACACACACAGGCCCATTTTGGCCTTCAGATTTCGCTGCCATTGCCTCATTTAATTAACTTTGACGCGAAAATAATATATTTGCCGGTTGTTTTAGTTTATTTGATTTGCGGTAAATGAAATATTTGTTGAAATAGTAAATGCCAAAAAATCACAAAAAATAATTGAATTGAAATCCAATTCATTTAAGATTTATAAATTGCCGATATCATTTCAATCCAATTTTTTTAGAATACTACCTCCTTTGTCTATATTTTTCTCAAATTATCAAAGGGCTTTACAGATAAAATTAGTGATAAATTATGTTACATGAATAAAGTTAATGATGTAAAATCTCAAGATTGGTGTCAATTAATATATATATATAAATATATAGCCAAGTAAGAAAGAAATCTATCACGAATCTCATAAAACATACCATTTAATTTTATAGAATCTCACAACCTAAAAAGAAAATCATAATGATTGAACTTTTTTGTTATGGAGAATACCATTTTTTTTAATCTCTCTTGGGCACATGAGAACAAAAAGGTTCTAGAACCATCTCTTATCATCTAAATAAAACCTCCCTCTCTGACCCAGCTCTCTCCACTAGGGTTTCTCTATCCAGTCCAATTCTAGTCTAGACTTGCACTTCCACAACAAAAGAGGAAACCAAACCTAACCCTGCGACCAGACAAAAATGGCGGCAGCTCAGCTCACAGCAATATCCTCTGTCTCTGTCCCCCACAGGAACTTGTCTTCGTTCGAGGGGCTGAGACCTTCAACTGTAAAGCTTTCATCTTTAAGGTCATTGACGCCAGCCCGGCTCTCATTACGGGGTTTGGTAGTTAAAGCCGCCACCGTTGTCGCCCCCAAGGTATTCCCTTCCTACCCATCTCGTCAAGTTGTTATCTTTTCCCAATTTGAATATAAAGTTTCCACCTTTCTTGTTGCGGATTGTCGATTTTTATATTTTTGGGAATTCTAGTACGAGGGCTTGTAATTGGTCTTTTGGCGCGTGTTTAGAACGACGAATTTTGGGAATTGGAATTCCATTTCCGAGGTTTCGATTTAGAAGGATTTTGCTCCCCTTTTTGTAGAGGGTGTTTCGGTTAATACTTATTCAGGTGTGGTTATCTGATGTGGTGGGGGCGATTAATGTGTGTAGTACACATCGATTAAGCCGCTCGGGGACAGAGTACTGGTAAAGATTAAGACGGCCGAGGAGAAGACACAGGGCGGAATCTTTCTTCCTACTGCGTCTCAGACCAAGCCTCAGGGAGGTGAGGTGGCGGCTGTTGGTGAGGGGAGAACCATTGGAGACAAGAAGGTGGCCATTGATCTGAAGGTTTGTTTCCTTGGAATTCCATGTTCAAGCCTGTTTCTTTTCACGTGTGCATTGTGGAAATGTGGTGGGGGTAACGTGGTTTTGTGCTTTGTACAGACTGGGGCTGAGGTGGTGTACTCTAAGTATGCTGGGACTGAGGTGGAGCTCAACGGGTCGGTCCATCTCATTCTTAAAGAGGATGACGTTGTTGGTGTTCTTGAGACAGATGACATCAAGGATCTGAAGCCTTTGAATGACAGAGTTCTCATTAAGGTACTTTAATCAAGAAATCCCACTGTTTGTGACCGCTATAACCAATAGGTGGTTTGCTTGTCTTGGAAAACTATTGAAGGCCGAGTCAAGTACACCTTGGATGCTGTGTAACGACTTATTCCTGGGTGCAGGTTGCTGAAGCTGAGGAGAAGACGGCAGGGGGTTTGATTCTGACTGAAGCAACCAAGGAGAAGCCTTCCTTTGGAACGGTAAGATAGGAATCCACTTATTTGCTCACAATGCTGGTTGTCTCCAACAGAGCCACCATCTAATTTGGTTGCTGCATGGTTTTGGTGGACAGGTCATAGCAGTTGGGCCTGGACCTCTTGACGACGAAGGCAAAAGGACACCCCTCTCTGTCACTCCTGGAGACTCCGTTTTGTACTCCAAGTATGCAGGAAATGACTTCAAGGGCAGCGACGGGTCTAATTACATTGCTTTGAGGGCTTCCGATGTCATGGCTGTGCTTTCTTAGCCATCCTACGAGTCTTCTGTTTAGCGTATCAAGGAATTTTGGATGAGATACCTCAAGTCATATAACTAGTTTTCCGGATGTGAACTGTTACGCGATCTGGTGTAGAACACAAAGGTTACCATTTGGCTAAGAACCGAGGAAAATGCCTCTATTATGCTGATTAGCTCGTATTATCTTGTTCCATGTTCCTCAAGCTAATATAATCCTCAAGGAAATCAGTAATGGCATGTAGCCATTGGATGGATTGTACGACGTTGGCCTGTCTTAAACGACCATGTGGAGCTTTGTCTGAAATTGATTTAAGCAAAAAATTATGGGCAAATTATTTTTGGGTCTTTGTACTTTGAAAAACACCCAGTAAGAACTTAGTAATTTTTAAACCTTTATTTTTGGGTCCTAATTGGTACGTATAAAAACTAAATTGCCCCTAAGTTAAAATTTTTTTTTTTTTCTATCTTCTTCAACTCTTTCTCCCTCCCGTTCATCTTTCTCCCTCCCGTTCATCTTTCTCCTACCCCTAAAATCGACGTGATTGATGATCAAACCTAAGCTATAATTGAGTCATTGCTTGCAATCAGAAGCAGCATCAGAACCACGTCGTTACTCTTGCCAGAGTTATCCAATTAAGCCCTAGAACAAGGACGCTCGGGGCCAGGACTTGCGTACAAGAGAGGCGACGCGATGGAGTTTCTTAAAACCTCGATGGACGGGGCCATCGTCGGGTGGTTGGGGAGTGACGACAAAGCAGACCACCGCACGGAGCCACTCGACGATCTTGGTGACGGCAGCACACTCTAATTTAAACAAGGCCACCTCCTCTGCGAATGACCGTAACAACTCCCCGAGGATCCCCGCGCCGGTCAATTCTATCCGCTTCTGGTCGTTTCTTTCTGTCGTTGTCGTCGGAACACCGGATCCAATGATCTGAGGCTCTATTTCTAAAAAAGTGAAGGGCGAAAGTAGAAGTTTAGAAACTATAAGGTCCCTGCTTGAGTGTTTTGTTAAAAGACAAGGGTCTGAGAGTAATTAGCCCAAAAATTATAGATTTCTTCTGGAACTGTTGGTTAACATTTACACCTCAATATAAGTGTGATATGAAGTAGCAAATTAAGTTAGTGGGAATGTAGGTAGGGGGGACTGGGGAGATGCTGCGACTGGTGCGTTCTTTCAGGTTGGCTTCCTTCCGATCGGCAGAAAGGGCAGGCAGAAAGGGCATCATCAGATGTAATTGCCTCGCAGAAGGGCCATAGGCCATCATCATCATCATCTGTTGGGGAGGAGACAGGTCAAACATGGAGTATCATCCGTAGGGCAGCCCACATTGTTCCGCGCCACAATTTCTGGTAAATTAGACCAGCTGGTGTTGTTACCATATCTTCATCCATTGAATACAACATAAATATTGCTCTTGGACCTATCTATTGAACGAGGCGGCCGAATGATCATCGTAGTGTGCTCGCCACGCGTTCCCACTATCAGTGCCACTGCAGGCCTGATTGGAGACCGGTACATTACCGAGATCCCTCTCGAGGCTCATCTGCTGCACTTCCCCAGATGACAGTATCTTTATGCTCTGGACACAGCTTACAAACTCCCTGTGAATGCACAGCATATAACGTTTTAGAGCAAACTAAGTGCAATAACAGGCAAAATGCTCCGCCGACATAAGTTCATGACTTACTCCCAAGGATCATCACCAACAAGCAAGATGTCATTTTCATGGTCCACGTAAACCAACTTCCAATCGGAGCTTTGCGGATCTTCCAACTGCCCTTCGATGCTGAACATGCGGGCCAAATCATGCCTGAGTTCATCGTAGCATTTGTATCGCGTAACATCAATTGATCTTCCGACCGAACCACGCTTTTGAACCTTCACGGGATTATAGCAGTATCTTGCATTTAGAATCTCAGATAAGGGAAGAAACATCAGAGAGTGAGAGAGAGAGAGAGAAGGTGGACGACAAACCTTTGTATACGTACGCATACGTTGAGTCTGATTCGCCCACAAGCCACCTCCACCAAGAACCGCTGGTTCATTCATGGCGACATCATTTGAACCCGATGGTTTGAAAGGCAGGTTCGGCAATCCGAATGATTGAGAACTTATTGCAGCTGTAGACAACTCGGTTTCAATATCTCTAGGCGCACTGCTATAGTTGGCAAGCAAGTTTTGAAGATCTTTCTGAGAGTCGTATCCTCGCGACAGTAAGGCGTCAGGTGCCATTCCGTCAACATTTGGTGCAAAAGGAAGGCTGCTCCTCGATTGTGACTGGACGTCACTGTCCAGACCAAAGGTTGGGAGCAAGTAATTCTGCTGGATGGTGCCTGCATCTAGGCAGTAGGATGTTCCAGAAGAGGATGCTTCCAATGGATCCATAATGGTACCTTTGTACTTCGGCTGTTCTACCCCTCTAGAGCTGGCAAGTTCATGCTTGATCCGAATATCGGACTTCCCGTGGATATCGTGAATAGCATTACCTGTAGGCTCAATGACCGAGTCTCCAGCCAAGATGGTCGGCCCTTGGCTTCTGTTCAAGAAATTTTGTGGAGAGATCTGGCAATTGTTTGTAGATGGTGAGGTAGAACAAGATGGTGCATCTCCATCAGTAAGAGTGGAATGTGCTCTATATGCGGTTGGTGGTTTCTGAAGAGCATGAGTTTGACTGACTGGAAAAGGTTGTGATTGCGCAAGGGCTGCCATTGTTGGGCTATTGCCTCCAAGAGGATGCTGCTGATTCTGTAGTTGGGTTGAATGCTGGAATTCTTGGCTTTGGTGGACGGTTTGCGGTTGCGAAGACGGTTGAGGTTGCATAAGCAAGCTTCCCGGAATCATCTGGTGCTGCTGCTGTAGTTTTTGTAGCAATTGGAGTTGTTGCTCCGAGAGACCGGCTTGTGATAATTGTTGCATTTGTGACACAGACGGTGGCTGTGGTTGCGTCCGCTGCGATAAGGTCTGTTGTAACAATTGCAACGGAGACGGTTGATGTTGTTGATGCTGCTGCTGCTGCTGCTGTTGTTGTTGTTGCTGTTGTTGTTGCTGCTGTCGCTGCAAAATATTAGGTTGTTGCTCCATTTGACGCTGAAACGGCGGATCCTGGGACAAGGAGGCCATTTGATATGGAGTCTTGTTGGCAGAAGAGATGCTTTGCATTTGAGTGCTGCTGTTTAACATCTGCTGTTGTTGCTGAAGCTGAGAGAAGGCAGCTTGTTGTTGTTGTAAATTTTGATTTTGTATCTGGTTAGGTGCCACCAAACCATTATTCAGAGCCGGTGCTTGAGACATTTGAGGCTGCTGTTGTAAATGTGATGTTGGTTGACGTGTTTGTTGCACCTCTGCTAGAGGTTGTTGCTGCTGATTTGGTTGCGGTTGTTGCTGCGATTGCAGAGCCACCCGCTGTTGCTGCTGCTGCTGCTGATTCGGCTGTTGTTGCTGTTGATGTTGCTGCTGCTGGTGGCTAATCGGATTTTGCAACAATTGTTGCAGCTGCTGCTGCTGCTGCTGGTTCCATCCCATTGGTGACTGGGTTAGTTGGCCAATCTGGTTCTGTGGATTTGCTCTGTTAAACTGAATAGCTGGAGCCGGAGTTTGAAAGTTCAGCAGCTTTGTAGGATCATCGGTGCTTAGATTGTTGTGCAAACCATTGGGAGAAACCAGGGATGGGAAGAATCCTGATTGAGCGGATGGAAATTGATTATTCTGTTGCATGCTCATCCACTGAACCAAGCTCAAGCCAGGGTAAGCAGAGCTCGGATCCTTCATGCCAAACTCGTCTCCAAGCCACGGCATTGTGCGTTTGAAAACATTTTCCATGTCAGACTCATCATCTGAAAACAAGACGCTCGTCAGCTGTACGAAAGAAGACGACTCTGGCAATCACTACATGAAAATTTAACCCAGCAGAAAGTAGGGAGCCATTACCTGGCATTCCTGGTTGCTTGGGGAACTTGGGTCTGAAAAAAGGAGGAGGACATATGTAGAAAGGAGTCACAACAGGCTCAATATCCCATATCGAAACACGATTTGGTCTTTCACCGGCAGTTGATTCATCCCATCCTACCTGCAAGCAAAGTAAAGTAATCAACTTCAGACATGGCTCAAAATAAGATTGGAAAGAGCACATATCCATCAAACATTTAAACTTTAGATGCTGCTAATGGTACCTGAAGATTGCGCCATTGGGAATTTTTCCATCTCACAGGGTCCAAGTCGCTAATGCCAGTGACCGTACCCATGTACCTGCGGACTCCTGACTCTTCAGTTTCAAACATCATCCGAAATCTCATTCCAAGTGATACTTGTGTATACATTGCTTTGTTATACTTGGAGAAGGGGATCACAAACTCAGCAGGGCTTGCCCTGTTAGAAAAGAGCAGAAACTTATCAACCCCCATGCTTCACGTCAAGTTGCGTAGCCAGCCATTTGTTGGAGAAAACAAGCAATGCAAACTACCTTGGATTGAAAAATATTACGAACGGACTGTTGTTTGCGGCAGCATGAGCTGCAGCAGCTAGAATCCCTATATGCATGCTATCACTAGATATGACAGAGGATGAGAGTGCGGGTTGCTGTCTGTTGGCGCGTCGTATTCCCAACATAAGCTGTGACTTTTCATCCCTACATCCAACCACATAGCAGCGGCTTAGCATCTCAATTTTTAAGCTGGCAAATTCCGCACCAAGATATTCGAGGCATACCTTATGAACAGAACAGAGTCACCAGCGAAAAGCCTCTTTGTACTAACGAATACACTCCACCCAGTAGTCAACAGATGTCTTTTCGGTTGCCCTGAAAGAAGGCAGACCGGGTAAGTTTACGAGAAGCGGCTTTTATAATGATTGATAAATCTAATAGAAGTGAAAAAGGAGAGGATACCCCGATAGATATGTCTGAATGTCCATGAACTGTCATGTAAATCTTTTGCCGTCAGTTCCTGACACGGTGGTTGCATCGAGAAATCCTGCGATATGAGATCACAATGAGTACTCTAAAATGGAACAACAGCGGACCTCAAACATACCCCAAATTCATCGCAGTACCAGAGGAGGGAAGATCTTCTCAGCTGCTCGACGAGGCACTGAGAATCCACCATGAGTGCTTGTGTCACTTGCTGTAAGAGTTTTGCAGAAAAATTCTGAAGGTTGCCTGCTTTGCTTCATGCCGATTTCAGATGCCAATATCGCTTCCTTGTCCAACTGTAGTATCTCGGAAACATTAAATTTGAAACAACAAGCTCCAAGGTTATTTAGTTATTGATGAACATAAAGGCCGACCTACTTTGCTTACGGGCTGCAGCGTCATCTGAGCATAAACTTCATCCGTGTCCTGGTCAGCCTGTCCAAAAGTTCATGCAATAATTTAGCATCTTAAACATGAATACATATCAAATAAAAGCAATCACGAAGAATGGAGGATAGCATACATGTAATGTAACGTTATGTAGGATGCAAACCAACTTGGAAGGAAGGTTCGGATAGCTTGGTATAATGTCTGCCTCCTTCTGCATCGACGCTGCAACCTGGAATAAAGTCGTGGTGCCAGAAAGTTCAATCAGATAAATGTAAGCTGGAGGAACATCTGCGATTTTCGACACCAAATAAGGCCGGGGACTTACTTGCTCGCTATGACCTTGAGGGAAGTAAACTACAAGACTACCAATTGGTGGCAATGAAACCAATGGCCCCGCGCAAGCATGCCACAATTCTGAATTAATGGTCTTTCTCTCCCCTATAAACAAAACAATCACCACATCTTTCAGCCAAACAGACATGGTTCCCAACTTCTCTTGAACTAGAGACCCACATAGGCTTAAATGGAAGCTCAAGCTCACTAAACTTCCAGGAAAACCATAAATTTGTGAGCGACAGGGTGAAAAGGCCTAAAAGTAAAAAAGGAAAAGTACTTGAACAAGCAAAACCAACCTTGTCCACCACTTGGGAGATATCCATTAGGAGGAGCTTTCATTGTTGAAAAGAAATAAGCAGAACACCAAAGTATTTTCCTTTTACAAAATCAGACCTTATGCACTTCCAAACTTCCTCTCCTCCTCCTTATCATCTACAACCCGGGCCACTGGATTGACTAATTCAAGTTCGAACCAGGGTAGTAACTTTAGAAGCTAGAAGCTACTTAGCAGCCAAACCAAAACACATAAAGCTTCCAACTTAAGCTAACATTTCCCTTCCACTCCTTGCAAAACTGAGTCTTCCCTCATTAAACTGGGCTGCTCACTGCTTGGCTATTTACACCAAAAAGGAAACTAAAAAAAAAAATTGGAACTTTATCATCACCCAGAAGAAAAAGACTGAAGCTTTGAGTTTAATTTCAATAATCAAAGTAACGAAGGGACCATCCTCTGGACTAGGAGGGGATTAAAGGGGAGAGCGAGGGGAGAAAAATAAAATAAACTGACTTGTCGCCGGGAAATCAGAAGCCAGAAAGCGAAGCAAAAGCAGCAAAAAGACAGCCTTTTTTTTTCATTTTAAAATAATTGGACCAAGCCGACATATTATAGTCTCTCTTCAGACACTAACCCCACCTCCCCACTGGTTTTTAGTCTTATTTAAAACAAGTTTATTCACCCATATCCTAAGCCCTTAAAAAAAACCAGGATTGGAATCCCAACCCACTGTACTTTCCTCCCTTTCGCACTTTATTCTTTTATATAGTTTAACGAATAAAATTTTATTCCGATTTTTTAAAAAATATTAATGTAAAGTATTTGTTACTACTGTCTAAAAATTACACTCAATTTAAATTTAAGGTTAATAAGTTTGTCGAGTATCACAAATACTAGGTGGTTTAACAAAAAAAAAATATTCGTTAATTAAATTTGAATAAAAAATATTTTTTTATAAATTTTTTTAAATTGTGATATTACAACGTTGCTATATCATAATATCCCTAACTGGGGAAGAGATTCCACCCAAATTCAACATTTTTTTAGAATTAAATTCAACGTATTAGATTCCACCAAACTAAATTCGTTTTTTTGATTTACCTTTGTAGACTAATTCAAGGGAAAAAAAAAAGGGCCACTGTTTGTAACACGGTTGACGTACAATAATGAAAAAGGTGGTGGGGGCGTTCCGTGTAAATATTATGCAATGAGGTGGCGTATTTGTTACATAACGCCAACTCTATTGTTAAGATTTCAATTTGATTTGATTTTCTTTTTTTTTTTTAAGTAGGCCTGGTAAGTGGTAAGCTGACACTAATTATAGCATAACTTAAAAGTCCGATTATATTGGATCACACTCACACGTGATCTCCGAATACGATACTCTCACATTATAGTAAATCGAAGGCGTTATTCCAAGAAAATGACACTCATCCTATTATTTTGACATAAATTCAATCGGATGAAATAAATTCGACATACTAGAAATAAAATAAGAATGTAACTAACCATCAACTATAAATCTTTGGACCTCTTACAAAAAAAAAAGTATAAATTTAAAGTTTTTCATAAGGTAGTGAGTGGATATTCTTAATAATACTTTCCAAATAGTCATTTTTCACATGACAGTTGAACCATGTCAAGCATTTAATAATAATCGCAAATTTAACAAGTTTTTATCTACGAGGCGATAAGGCAAATAGGGAACGATTACGTACTGTACGTCCTTCCTCTGTTTATACCTATGAAGTTAATGCGAGCTGGATTCGGTAATATTCTGATTCGTTTGACCATTGCTGATGTGGCAGTAAATTGCGAAAGTTTTAGTGGACCAAAGTTTATAATTAACCTGCTCTAATGTTATAATAAAAAAATTATATCTAATACAACAATTTAAGAAGTTTTATATATTTATAATACTTATAAATTTACCGTAATATTTCATTTGTTGACACCTCTATCCCTCGTTCGTCTTCTTGCCCTTGGAAGACGACGATTGTTCTTCTGTGCTTTCGTTTTCATTTCCCCTTCTCAGGCTTAATTTAAGGAGCATGGACCAACAATGACCTCACTTAAAAGGATTGCTCGATAATTTATTTTATATGGTTTGTCCTACGATGAAATTAGTCGCACTCAACCCTGAATTGAAGGACGTCACGTACAAATTATTCATCAATTGATACGTCCAACCATATAGAATTTAGTTCAATTAAACTTAGGTTTCTTTTGGATTTTGTTTAATTCGGAATGATATCATTAGAGCAAACACGGTTGGGATGGCTATTTTCAGTACAAACTTTAACTAAAATCTAAAAATGGGTAAAAGTAATATCTTAACGAGATTATCAAAACGGGTATTTATAAAAATATAAAATGAGGAGATCACCGCTTAGCGCACCCATGTGTCATTTTCTATAAAAAAAAAATTGTCTAAGTTATTGAAGGACGTTAAAAAATTCTCTAAATCTTGGAGTTTAAAAAATTATGCAAAATTTAAAATATTCTTCATTTGTAAACTCGAACACCAACTTATCACGCTCCAAAACTTTGATAAATTGTGAAAATCTAGACATTTATTCTGTATTGTTAGCTTATTACTCACTTCAGAAATTTCAATAACTTTTCATCCAAAAGGAAAAAAAATCCAGCTATTTTTTATATCAAGGTCGATATTAAAGCGAAAGCTAAAAATGATGGAAGCAAATTGAAGTTTTGTATATTATATTGAGATGACAAAGAATAATTACTAGTAGATCATGATGATTGATGACACTTGATCATTAAGGATGAGGAATTTTTTGTTCTGTTCAAAATAAGCATTTAGCCGCAAAAGCAGGACGGCTACACATGCCTCAGTGCAAAGGTTCCATCCCTGTGACATGATTATTAATTAATTATATCTATACATCCGATTTTAATAATTAATTAGTCTTGCGGCCGAATAATAATCAACGAAATAGTCAAATTGTTCGGTTGCTTTGCGATTAATTTATTGGGTTTATGTTCATTAAGTTGGGAAAGGAGATGCACTTAGGAATATCCTAATCTGGACTGTACATGCGCATGATACTGTAGGGCTTCTGGCCTTTCGGTAAATCTTTTCTTTGCGATTATAAGAGATATACAAGTATATTGCTTCTGTTCATAAATTAACTTGTCTGCTTGTGTCCTTAAAAAATATTATCTTATTGATATATCAAAACTACAAATATTCTTACACTCGCTGAATTTGACATAATTTATTTCAGCGATAATATTAATTTATCAAGTACTGGTTTAGATAGGTTGTGTATGTCGGCTGAGATTTACAAACCAGTTATGATCTCTTTAATTTTTTTTTCTTCTAAACTATTGAATACTTACTTAAAAAAAGATACCGAAGACTTATTAAACTAACATTTTTTTTTTAAATTGAAATTAGTGCACCAAGATTCTCAGTATCAAAGTTTGGCATGACATTTTTCTTATGGACTTAGAATTCGAGATTTTGAATTAAGTTATACGAACTTGTCATCAATTAATTTACGTTTCCTGCTTGATTCATCCATGTGCATGAGAAGCCAACTGGCGCAGCGGGAGCCAAGCAAAGCGGGGAGGGTGGGAGGAAACACCCGCAACCATGTGAGGACACCCAGCTTTTGTCGGCCCAACCACCTCCAACTCCGACCAGACCCCTGGGGTGTTGCAATTTCGCATCTACTCTCTATTATATTGCCAAACAATGTCCTAACTGCATCAAGTGGCTCTGGATTGGCCGTGGCCCCATTGCCAATCTGTTCTTGTACGGAATATTACGGAGGAGAGACTTGTGCACTAACTTTACGTGGAAAATAAAATAACTTTTAGGATAGTCGGACGGCCAAAGTTCCATTCAGCACCTGCCGAGAAAAAACGATAATTTTGCACTTGTCTGTACTCTTGAAGGATTCGGAACTACTTCTTGAAAAGGGTGGGAGTGGAGTGGTGTATAGGTCCTTCGTTTATGGATGCTTTAGAGCAATGGTCCGAACTGGTGCGAGGTGTAATGTTCCAAAGGTATGGTTGTCGCTTTTCGGGTCGATCATATGGTGTTTCTGATTTGTTAGAATCAAGTTGTTTTGCAAGGTGAGCATTTTCAACCTGAATTTATATATATAAATATTCTATTTTTAGGCACGTTCAAATGGATTTTGTGAACGGACTCCTCTAATAATTTGGCTTGACAAAATGTTAGACTCCACTAAGATTGAATCCTACTTGATTACACTCCTCATGTTATTAGATTTTTTTTTATACCGTACGAGTTTGCTCCTTGTGGTGGAATTGCATGGAGTTCCCTGGATTTACTATTTTGCAAGGAGAAATAAAATCTATTTATTTATAAAAAAGAAACGGCAATTTTATAGTTTAATAGTTTAATATTTCAGCGATACGAAACAGAATATCTCGAAAGATTGAGATCGATCAACCGAAGAAGAAAAACACGATCACGTAACCTTGATGCCATTAAGATCGCATATATGTTCTTTCCAAAGGTATTTAGGTTAAAAAGAAGAAAAGACACAACTAAAGGTTGGTCACAAGATTTCGCAACCCACATAGTGCTACCCATCCCTTATTTTATGCCGTGTATGTCATTTCTCATAAAAAGAACATTAGCATATTTTTTTTTTTTGGTCGAAAGCATATTGGTACTACATCAGAATGGCAGAACCATGTCTGCCATTTATGACATTGTGTTGGTATATATTCTTATGGAGTGTCAATGAATTTGGAAGGACATACAATCTTTGAGGTGCTGAAATTTTTGTTGATGTTATGAATGTTTAAAGGTGTTGGATCCATAATATTTTGTTAACATTTGGCATAACAACATAAAAATAAGATAATTTAATGAAAATCGATATTCAAATTCTGATAATGTAAAAAATGTACATTTTGAGGTTAAAAATGTAACTTCAAAATTTTATGTGTTCTCGTTTGTTACTTGAATCTTGTTTTCGTTGCACTAAATTCACATGACTTTAACCACATAATATGAAATATGATAATCTTTATACCAAATTCAAAAATTATAAAAAAATCGACAAAGTGTGATAATACAGATGAGAATCTTGAACTATCTTATTTTTTTATATAAAGGTTAGGCATCTATATGCTAGCTTACCATGTTTATATTTTATGTGTCGTTAATGTTTTAAATTTCAATCAACACTAATGTTGTGTTGATTTTTTTTTTGGTGAATAATGTTGTGTTGATTGAATGGTCATGTTAGGTACAAGGAATCACACATCACATGGACTTGGAAAGTTCTTAGGAAGATGGTGGCATGAAGTAGGAATAAAATTAAAATGATTAGAACATAGAGAGAGAGAGAGAGAGACAACACAAGAACAGACCCATCTTGGGATGTCCTTTTTGCTAATTATATTATTATAACTGTCTTTAACTAATGCTAATCATGGGATTAGACCCACTAATTAAACAAATAACACCAACTTTCCATTAATGCTCATGCCATCCGAGCAGAAAAAAAAAATAAGAATTATGCTTGGAATCAATGCGGTAATATCCGAAGATAACGACAGGACACTCATATCTCTCTACGATGGATCGCTCGCCATTCAACACGGGTAATGCACTGTCCTTGTTCCCCACCGTTCCAAATATAACATCACTAATCTAATATCTTTTCTTTAAATCTCTTATATTTTGAATTGAATAATGTAAGATTCTATTTAGAATATAATTTTATCAATAACATTTTTGTAAAACTTGAAACCAATGAGTCTTCCGTTCATAAAGTTAGTTGATTTGATTTTCAAAGGTCGATGACAAAATGGTGGAGGATCTTTAATCAAAGGACATAGGTAAGAGGTGCATGTATAGTCTTAGTTATATCCATTAGATCAAGTGTCATAATTTTCTCTTACACAACCAAGTAATTGTTTGTGTAGTTCAACTGTGCACATTTATAAATTCTTTTTTATGGATAATTTACATATAAAAAATTGAGCCCCAATATTTTCAAAAAGTATTTAAATTTGTAACCACTTGGAGTGGTGGGGTTATGCAACTTTATGAGTAGTGTATTCTATTACCTGATTAATTAATAATAGCTACAGTGAAGTCGTTGGTCGTTTTCCGCTGACCAGCCTGGAGGCTTGGATCAATGGCTATGGTTCATTCAACTTAATGGGATTTTTATGTTTACTACTTCTACTATGTTCTTGTTTTCTCCGCCTATCGAGATTATGAAGCCGCTATATGATAATTGTAGCTTGTGATGTTACCACATTCTGATTAATAAGATACTTTTTTCATGTAGAAAGTTTAGTTTCAACTCACTAATGCATGCATCACGATCAACGATTCTTAAAAAATGTTAATGGTTAACTTGAATGCTCAGCAATTCGTAACAAATAATAGTAAAAAGATATGGGATATAGATCGTTAAAAATATTTACATCTACCCGATCAATTTGATTAGTGACTATTAGGAGAAACAGGAACTATTATATAGTGGGAAAGAGAAAGTTTGACGTAGATTAGAGGAGCCGGTGAGATCTCCATCCAGGTGATTCAACTATATCTTTAAGACAAGGCAAGAGAGGTCTCATTTTATCCACTTGGAAACAAGCAGCCACAAGTTTCCTCTTTCGTGGACCCTTTGTTAATTGGCCTTTCTACAATCTTCCGTTAGTTCAATCAATTTTCTGATGGCCTCTCCGGTGCAAGAGGATAGAACATTTAAGACGGAATGTGGGAGGAATTATAATCTACTAATACGTATTTGTACTTAGTTGAACGTAAAATTTACAGACTCAAACTTTAAAAATTAAATTAAGTGCACATGTGAGATACACACAAAACAGGGTCCAAATTTTTCTTGCCCAATGAACATCACTCAACAAAAGGACAAGGTCAATAAATTGGGAACCTGCGATGTTTGGAATCAGAGAACGACACAGAAAATATATAACTGTAGAAGACATATAGATTATATAGATCCCCTTCCCTCCCTTCGAGATCATAACACCCAATGGACATTTGAGTAAGAATTCACTTGTGCCACCCATAAAAGGTGGACAGCATACCGGGATTCCCGGCTTAAACTACTGTTCTGACCTGAGGAATACCCTCCTCGTCAATTTGTCTCCATTCATGATGACACACACTCAATTCACGAAAAATCATGCAAGTAAATAACTATTTCAATAATTTATCGTAGTTGATCCGTGTGTAAAATTACTTTAAAAAGTTTTGATAATTTAAATTTGGTATCTTACCAATTACGCAGGTATTATTAGGAGAATGATCCTCTTTAGAAATATGCTATTACTTGTTCATAAATTATATCATTATATGTGGATATAATAGTGTTGAAAACCTGCTTCTTAATATTTTGTAATTGATATGAATATTACAGCAACATATTAGTTCTACACTCAGTTGTTTTCCTTACACGACCGCATTTTGTTGTATATAAATGACGTAAAACCCATCAGATTCGATTCACCTCAGAGAACATGTTCAAGAATTACCTAACACGTTGTCTTAAGAATTTAATTTAGATACCAAAAATTCTAATTTATAGAAAAACTAAGCGATTATTGAAACTGTAAATATGATTGTTCTTGTCTCCCTTGGCACGCCGTATCCCCACGTCCGCCTTGTTTCCCTCATGTAAATCTCCGCCTAGTTTTTGGCAGAATTTAGTAAGAAAGAATAATTGAGTTAAATATATTTAAACTGGTTAAAGCAACAACAACAAATAATTAAAGTGGTAATTAAATAAGCAGGGATGGATTTGAATTTTGTGCAAACTAAAAAATTATTTTAAATGGTACATAATAAAATATAAATCGTAATGACATGTTTTATTTTTAACATGGACATATTTTGTGTGTTATATTGACATATTTTGTATATGTCAACATTGACATGTATAAATTTTTTATGTGAAAAGAAATTTGAGACCATACAATGAATGGTCATATTGACATATTTTGTGCGTATATTAAGATATTTTGTATAACAAAAATAACATATTGATTGTGTATATTTTTATGTTAATTTTTGCATTTTTTACAAAAATAAATATTTATATATGTTGACATACAAATCATATTAATATTGACATAATCTAATGTCAATATTAAAAAAAATATGTCAGCACAATTTATTTTTTTATTTTATATTATTTAAATAAAAAACTAGAGCAGATTTCACCGACAATATGATAAAATAATATCCCGGTCTATATATCCCAGGACCACCCGTCCAGCACCGGTGTTCAAAAAAGAATGAGATATATTATATCCTTTCACGTGGGGTCGATTATTACAGGGTTTTTCTATTTCACGATTATATTCAGTGGCGCCTACAGGTGGAGTCGAATTATTGGATTTAATGGCATTCATTGCATTCATCGTGGGATTGAGTTTTAATTATTCGTAATTATAATAATTGACGTGTAGAGTTTACAAAAAATTGAGGTAGGAAAAAACTTAATAACCCAAACACCAAATTATTATATTGAATTTTTTTTAAAAAATAGTGACATGGTGCGGTACGTGGCAGCAACCTTCATGCAAACTTTATTTTATTACAAAAAGCTATATCTTTTTAAAATATGTAAATTCATACCCAGTTATTAAAATTTTATTTTTTAACCTGAAATACAAATTTACCAATATATTGAATATTTATTGACGAAAATATTTGACCGGTCAAACGTCAATTTCTTTTACTTCCGTTTGTATCTGTTTACCATATTGGTCAATTATCTGGGTTCACTGATCACCTGTGCAATATCCTACTGCGGCCTCTGAAGCTCCAAAGAGCTTGTGGGCCCAGAAATTGAGCTGGATCGATCGATCTTCAATGATGTTTTGGGTGATGAGAAGAAAATTGGATCGAAAAAAAGAATTGAGGACGAAGTTTCTAAGTAGTCCGTATATTGATTCTAAAAAAGGTAGTTCGTATATTGATAGACACTAAAATGTAGATTTGAAATATGTCAATAAAGACTATTATAATTTTTTGAAAGGCGGTTGCATTACATATATCATGAATAATCATTTCTTTCAACAAACATATCAATAGACTTTAAATTAAACGAACTTGATATTGGGTAATACGCTAATAAAACTATGATATGAGACATTCAGTTAGATCATAAAATTTACAAGTTCGATAAATTTGTAACCTGAACTTATACGACCATCAATCCGATAAGCAATTTTGTTTCCTAGTTGTGAAATATATGTCATCGTAATTTCATGTTTACTTCGTAAATTAATTTTCATTTTTTTTGGTGATATCAATTTTCCAAGTTAATGGTTGACTTTTAGACCACCCATTAAAAAGGGGGAAGAAATTGAACTTTCAATTCAGTACCGGAATTTTTGTTGTTCAATTTATACTACAATAATGATAGGTATCAAAATTGGTCCAGTCTTCCCTGGCTGGCAACATATAGCACTCATTTCGTCATCATGAAATAATTTTAATTTTCAATTTAGTGTTCGGATAAACCTACGGTGGACAGCAACTGTTCAGTGGCAGGTAATCATGATACATGTTTCAGCATTTACTGTTTTTAATCAGGACCATTTTACCTAATTATGGCAAAAAATTCATTTGATAACTAACCATCATTCGGATAAATTTCATTATTCCACGAGAAAAAAGGACTTTAATATACGTTCGGCGCGCAAAATCTAAAATCTGCCTACTCCTCTTTGATACTTCACTTGCAATTTCCGCCATTCATCATCAAGGTTAACATTTAGATGTCTAGTGTCAAGTATTTCGGGTTCCAAAAAGATAATATTAATTATTAGAATTTATATATTCAATTAAAAAATTTGAGAAACCAACTTTTTTATACTTATAAATTTATTAATGACTTTTTACCAAGTAATGTGATATTCCCAACATTAAAATCAGTATTATTTTCGACCTTATGACACTAAACAACCATAAGCATGTGATTAATTGATTAACTTATTTTGATATTATGTTAAAATTTTTATATCAAGTGAAAACCATAATATTTTGAATAATTGAAGCTTTCACACTCATGAATCCATCAACACTTTTGCAATAATCAATGTGGTATTTTTAAAAATTAGAAAAAATGATAATTCTTCTGTCAATTTACATTCCTAAGTAAACTAATTTATCAAGAGAGAGATATTAAGAGAGTGAGAAAGGCGTCGTCCCCGACAAGAGGGACGTGAGGTGGGCCAAGTCACGGGTCTACTGGGCCGGTAGCGAATTAAACATTGGCCTACTTATTAGTTATTACTTAACCAGTAAACAGTGGGCCATAATAGCAGCCCAGCCAGAGGATTAGAAATCCCACCTGACGTGGGCTGTTTTAAATACACTTGCTCTGTTTGTGGTCACCCGCACGTCAACGCGTAAGGATTGAGATTGAGAGCCAACCAAGTCCAACCCCCCATCCCCATGTGCTCGCCTCCTGATTTGATTCTCCTCCAAGAAATAGTTTTGTTCACTTCCTTGCTCACGTGTCGCCTTCTGACTTGGATAATGTATGTGTCGGAAATAAGTTTGTTACGAATGATCTGGTCGCGGAAGCTTTAGTTCACTCCCAAAACAAAACATAATTACATAATCTTCGTTTTGGGCCTCAGAAGCCCATCATGTTTTCTGTAGCACTGTGGATCAGGGTCCAGTGTCAAAGTGATTGAGCAACAAAAATTCGATGCAAATCGCATTTATATTACCAAACCAACTTTGCATGTACTTGAAAAAGCTTGGCATGCTAATAATTTGACAATTATTACTTTTTTATTAACAAACACGTAGCTAATTTATCTAAATTGATGAATTCTTAAATTTCAATGGTTGGAAATTAGGTTGTTCCAATGTGGAAGAAAGCGGTTGGCTGTCTTTTGGTATTCGTCCTTTCTAATTTGATAGTAGATTCAGTACTTGGCTATTATACACACCGAACTTAACGAGAGTTATTGATCTTGAAGATTAGGTGCGCATCCAAAATCTAGCGACAGTAATTTGTCGAGGATTTTTTTTATTATGCAATGTATCTCTCTCTTTTTTCCTTGCTCTTCTCTCTGACTTTCTCTCCTCTCTTGTTCTTTCTTTCTCTTCTTTTCAATTTTTTCCCTCTCATCTCTCTCTATTCTCTACACCACTATGATATTGTCGACAAAATTGTACACATCGACGACGAAATCAACGATGCTATTGATACGTTTGATGATGACTAGCAGATCCGATAACGAGCAACATATCCAACCCGATGACAAAAATGACATCCAACTTTCAACGAAGACGGTAAGATTCGAGGAACACGAGAGATCGATGAAGGCTTAGGCATGCTCAATCTATATTCAGCCAACTTCGACATGAGACTGCAATGAAAGATGATGCAATAGAGTATGATATCGGTGGAGTACATGATGTCAGTAGGAGTATTGCGATACTCGCATCCCACCAGACTAGATATGGAAGTCAGATCTAACTTTTGTCTACGACAATGACTCATCCCGACATCTAAATAGCAGACAACTTATATCAATATAGAAAATTAAGTTATATCAAAATGGTAGACTAAGTTATAACAATCGGTGATCTCACTGGTGAGATCCCAATTATGGTCTTTCTTCTTTCTTAGCTCGGTGTCTCCATGATAATAATATACCTCAATGTCTTAACATAAATACACCATTCAGACTAACATAAATATGTCATTCTGACTAATAGAAATAAGTTATTCTGATCAACAAAAATACATCAGAAATACACTATTCTGACTAACTACACCAACATTCTGACTAAAAGCAACTCGCCATTTTCAAACTGATATAAACACGTCATTTTCACTCTAATATGACTACGTGATTACATAATAACAATAATATGACATTCAGACTAATATCAATACGTTATTCAGACTAATTGTAATATGTTATTTCGACCAATAAAAATATATCATTTCAACCAATAAAAATATGTCATTTTGAATATAAACATATCATTATGGGCAACGCATGGACCATGTCTAGTACTATTTTACCTCTGTCACGTGAGTTCTGTATAGTACAAGACATGCGCGTCCTGTACCTATTTTTGCCCTTTCTAATTTTGGTCTCCGGTGAAGAGAAAATTAAGGATATTTGGTAAAGAAGGTTATAGTTCACTCTGCCACTAAAAAAATGTAAAGAAAATGAGGAAGATTAGCTTACCAGTTTTAACTTCTTGTCGTACTACTTAAAACTATTCCTGCATCGTAAAAAGTCCTTGCTTGGTACTAATAACTAACAAAAGTATAAAAAAAATATGTAGAGTAACTATATAAAAAATTATAAAATTTAAAGAGGTTCCATTTTCAAATCTTGATATGATGTAAAAAAAATTATCTTAAAAAAACTATAAAGGAGTGTCTTAACAGATTTCAAGTTCGCATGTTCTTTTAGTCGGTTGAGTTTCGTTTGAGTGAGTGTGTTGAAAACAATACTAAGTTGGTTGGATAAGTTTATCAGTGTAGATAATCCACATACTTATAACTTTAATATTTTAAGTTGGACATGAAAATTCTAATATGAAATCAGAGAAGATCGATTCTGTGCTCATTGTTGAGCTCACACGATACTCATTTCTCGCACTTTAATGAAGTCAAAATGAGTACAATTTTTGATCCAATGTAAATCTTATTTGAAGAGGTGTGTTGAACATGTTATCACAAATTGATTAGAATATATGAAGTAAGCAATTTTATAAGTATTGAAAATACAATACCCATAACTTTAAGATTTTAAGTAAGATATGTACATTCTTATAATATTTCTCCATAGTTGCATGGCTTGACGACGACACAGAGACAAAAAGCAAAGGACATCCAGGTGGGGCGTATTTTAGCAAAAGGAAACGACGTCGCATGGGGACCTCCAGGTATAGATCGGACCAATTAAGATAATCCGCTCGCGATAAGTGACGGATATATTTTCTGTTCCTTGGAGAAAGAAGAGGAGATCTCCCATGGCTTAAATGCCTCCACTATTTTGTCTTTTCCTATTACTGTTTTTGGGTATAATTTCGTTTTCTATATTTTTCGAATAAGGAAACGTAACAAACAAAGTATGCCAGTGGTCAGGTCAAAGTAATAAAAAACTAAATTTTATTTATTTAAAAATATTACAGTTAAATAATGACGTTAAACTAATAATGTTTATCATGTTTGGCTACGAACTAATTTTTCTTTGTAAGTATCACAATAATAAAAAGTCATAAACTAATAATAATAATAATAACAATAAGTGCCCCTCCACATAGATACAATAAAATCGTAGTTTAGACTAAAAGGTTTAAGAGAAAATTTTATTTTAGTATCACGTATTATAATTCTTAAACACATTGTGTAATACGTAAAGATAATATTAGATGTGTCAAATGATGATAAGCATTTGTAAATTATTTTTTTCCAAAAAATTAATTAAGAGAGAGATTTGAGAGATGTTAACTTTCTTGACTAAATTAAATTGATCGTTGATAAGTCGAGAGAATCAGATTATACCGTGTCGAGATACTCGTTTCTTCTTGTAATTTTTGCCACTGAATTTTTATCTTTTTAAATTTATAAAAATTTAAAAAATTCAAATTGAGAGATTATGTAAAAAAACTTGGAAGAGTAATATCTTGGTGTTCGGATGTCCGATTCGATATTTTTTTTTAATTTGCATAACGTTTTGATAGCTATTTCAAGAAACCAAAAAACAGGTAACCCGTGTATTGGACCAAACTACATTTTTTTTTATTTGGATTCAGTACATGGGAAAAAAATTATATATTGGTACCAACAGGTAATTTACCCGTGTATTAGTTCAATATACTGATTTTTTTTTCAAAACAATTTTTCGTGAATATTAGTTTTGTAATTAATTTTTTGGGGTACGAGTTTGAAATTTTTTGGTTAACAGTGACAACATTATAAAAAAAATCCACTTGGCACAAATTTTCCCAAATCGGTTGTCCTCCAGGGAAACGGTCTCTCCCCGCTCTACACCACACACAACTAGAAGAGAAAACCGCCGTTTCCCTTCCCTTCTCCACGTGTCCGATTTCCTCCGCATTTAAAATCGATAAAGACGAAGAAGAGAAGGAGAATACACAAACAACCGGAGCCAGATATGGCCGGCACGCTGTCGTCGTCGCCGCTATGCACGTGGCTGGTGGCGGCTTGCATGTCCGTCACGTGCGCCGAGGAGAGGACGGCGGGGCGGGGGAGGAGGAGGCTGAGATGTAACTCGACGGCGACCCGGGGGATGGTGACGTCAGCGTGCGGGGGGAGCTTGACCACGAGCGTGAGGTCGTGTTTGGAGATGGAGCCGTGTAGCCACTACTACGCATCTAACGGCATCTCTCGATCGGAGCCGTTTCTTAACCGCTCCCAGCGCCGCCGCCTCCGCGCTTCCCGTTCCGGTATTCTCCTTTTCCCCAACTGCTCTATTCTGTGTACTTATTTTCTTTTATATTTTTAGATTGGATTGTTATTGTCCGGTTGGTTTAGTTATTAATTTATTTTCCGGTAGCTGCTATTAGGGAGCAGAGGAAGTAGGGATTGATGAGCCACCGTTTGGTGGTCTGGTTTTCGTTTCCTTATTCTATGTACATTTCCTTTTATTTTCCCTATATTTTTAGTGATAATGTCGTTTGGTGAGCAACTCGAAGAGAGGTTATATTGTTGTGGTTGTTGACATTTACAATGGCTGTCATTATTTTGCTGCTTCTTTTTTTGCCATGGAAATGGAAGGATAATTAGACCTAGAAAATGGGCTACTTGAAAGAAGTTAGATTCCTGTGGTTGTTGCTATTTTGACTGCCATTGTTATTATGCTCCGTTGAGTTGTTGAAGAGCGGAAGCCTTGTAAAATTTAGGCATTGCGTTGAAAGATGTGGTTCGTAATAAGAACAATTACAAACTTTACACTAACCTCACGTTATATGGGACGCTGTTGGGACTTGGCAAGTTGGCATTATGACAATAATACCAGGCTGTCTTAGATGCAAAAATTGGAGCATTTTTTTTATGTGTGTGCTCAAGAAGTAGGAACTGAATTACTTCGTGACAAATTCCGTTCAAAAATTATAGGGGAAGCCATGGCTGTTGCAGTGCAACCTGCAAATGATGCAACGGAGAAGAAACCTGCTACGAAACATAGACGTGTAGTTGTGACAGGGATGGGTCTGGTGACACCACTTGGTCATGATCCAGATGTCTTTTATAATAATCTGCTTGAAGGTGTCAGTGGCATATCTCTGATAGAGGCCTTTGACTGTGCAAATTTCCCTACGGTAGAGCCCATATATGGGCACTTTTCTCTTTTTTGGTGCCCCAGATGTTTCTCCTTGACTTTTTAGTTCCATCTAATTATGTAACCTTATTACTCTGTGTCTCTAAGAGAATTGCCGGAGAGGTCAAGTCTGTCTCAAGTGAGGGGCTCGTTGCACCAAAGCTGTCAAAGAGGATGGATAAGTTCATGCTTTACATGCTTATTGCTGGCAAGAAAGCCTTGATTGATGGCGGGATTACTGAGGAAGTAATGGATGAGTTGGCGAAAGAAAAATGTGGAGTTCTTATTGGCTCAGCTCTAGGTGGCATGAGGGTAACTTCAAATACTATTATTTCTATCGTCAATTTACTTGGAAAATAAACTGATGGGAGGAAGTTGAACATTTTTGTGAAAGTACAGCCAAGTTGCATACTGCTGTCTCCTAGGTCAAAGAAGTGTAACAAGGTTACTTTTTTAGTGACAAAAGACAATAATAAATTTTGCCTTCTTTCAAATTGAATTTATGTTTCCTTTCTGTATATTCATTTAGGTAAGAACTTGGATCTCTTCACAGGCGTGGAGATAATTTATATGGTCTAGTAGCCTCCTCCTCACCCTGTGAATTTCTAACTTGATCGCATTGGTTTTCTGTAGGTTTTCAATGATGCAATTGAAGCTTTAAGGATCTCATATAAGAAGGTGAACCCTTTCTGTGTGCCCTTTGCAACTACAAACATGGGTTCTGCCATACTCGCAATGGATCTGGTACTCAAATTATTTAAGATATACCATAATATGAAAAGTTCCGGAAAGATAGTTCATAGTTGGACTAATTGAATGCTTATCCCATCACAGGGGTGGATGGGTCCAAACTACTCAATTTCTACAGCTTGTTCCACGAGCAATTTTTGTATACTCAACGCAGCAAACCATATCATTAGGGGAGAAGCTGTGAGTGTCATACATTTTAATGCTTGTTGAATGGCAGAAGTGCAAAATGTCAACAATGTCAACATTCTTGCAACATATATTGCTACCAAGCTGTTTCTTGACATTCTTATGCAGGATGTAATGCTTTGTGGTGGCTCTGATTCTGCTATTTTACCTATTGGTATCTGCTCTGAACCTTTACATATCTGATTCCAACTTAACTTTGCACCAAGTTGTCATGTTATATTTGAAACTGCTTTGCAGGGGTGGCAGGCTTCGTGGCTTGCAGTGCTCTTTCACAAAGGAATCATGATCCAGCCAAAGCATCTCGTCCTTGGGATATGGTAATACTTTCAGAGTTTCAGTTTTCCGAAGGTCCTTGTGATGTTTTCTGGCCATGACAGAAATTTCGTCTGTCGTTTCATTCTTATGACGCTAGAGCTCTTCAAGATTTGACTGATATTCCATTCAGGAGAGACTTTGGCAGAAGCAGGCTTTACCTTTTCAATGAATTTTATTTGCGAAAGTTGAGACTTGATGATCTTCGTTTTCAAACTTATAATGTGGCTGGATTGGTTGTTGTTTCTGTTATCCTGGGTAGCAGTACCTTATAGTTTATTGGCAAAACCTTCGTTTTACATGTTCATGTAGTCCCAAAAGTTTCCATTTAGAAGTTCCACACTCTATTCTTTTGCGCAATTGGTACTTACTGAAGATGGTGATTCCATGTTTGTGTGTATCTTTACGGTATATTCTCAATGCAAGTGGAAAGGAGCTTATTTTCATATATTCTTTTGGCTAATACACAGAACCGTGATGGATTTGTCATTGGAGAAGGAGCAGGTGTTTTGCTTTTAGAAGAGCTGGAGCATGCCAAGGTACAGGCTTTGCTGACAAGCCAGTTAATAATCTCCATTGGTTCAATCTTTAGCCGACATGGCAGTAGCTATTGCTTTTAGTCATTGTTCGTCTACAATCTTGTCATGCTAAATCCTCTTCCCTTTTTTCTGGAAAATATTATTTGGATGCATACTTCTGAAGTGCATTGTTGTTGGTCGAGTCTTTACAGAAACGAGGCGCAACCATCTATGCAGAATTTCTTGGAGGTGCCTTCACAGCCGATGCTTATCATGCGACTGACCCAAGGCCCGATGGTAATGTGATGCATTTCTTAAAATATGCCTTGGGATTTGGCTCCTTGGAATTTTCTTGTGCGTTACTCTACGAACTAATTGCTTAAATCAAATGTCAACCTTTGTGATGTACTTTTCTGGTGTAAGCTGATCAACTATTCTAATGGAAGCAGAACTTTCCCTTTCTAAATCCTCTTCCCTTCTTTCTGGAAAATATTATATGGATGCATACTTCTGAAGTGCATTGTTGTTGGTCAAGTCTTGG
>SOPF01028601.1:61491-112342 GCA_012979155.1 Hypericum perforatum
ATATGGATGCATACTTCTGAAGTGCATTGTTGTTGGTCAAGTCTTGGCTCTAGATTTGGTGTTCCTCTACGATTTGGTGCTTTGCTCCACCATTATGGCTGTCCACCTGATCAGTAATGTCTGGATGCTTCATATATTATTAATGTCATATCTTTCAGAATGTAAGAAATTGTGTAATATCTAAACTATCTAAAAGCAGGAACTGGAGTGAAACTCTGCCTAGAGAAGGCATTGGAGCAGTCTGGAGTGTCTAGGGAGGATGTGAACTACATTAATGCACATGCTACATCCTCGCCCACTGGTGATCTGGAGGAATATCAAGCTCTCATGCATTGCTTTGGCCAGAATCCAGATGTAAGCGATCTGCTCTAGTTCAGTACAAAAGAGACTCGTGGCCTCTACCCTGATTCCGCTCTGATGAGAACTACCATGTCTTATAGTTGAGAGTCAACTCTACAAAATCTATGATTGGCCACTTAATGGGAGCTGCTGGTGCAGTGGAAGCCATTGCTGCAGTGCAGGTATATTGCCTACCACATTAGCTTTAATTTCTGTAAGCTGCATTTTCAACCAACAGCGTAGTACTAAAATCTAAAATCTTATAGAAACCTTCCATGGTTTCCTGCTGCTGCTGCAAAATCAAAGATTTACTGCCAGAAATTAAAAGTTTGTTTTGGTTAATAGTTAATCATCTGTGCAGGCAATACGAACAGGATGGGTTCACCCAAATATCAATTTGGAAAATCCCGACGAAGGCATGGTGAGTTGCTCTATTCCCTTTTTTGTATAAACCAAGTGGATATTTGATGAGTACGGTTTATTGCCAACGTTTCAGGATACAAGTTTCCTAGTCGGCCCAAAGAAAGAGAGGCTGGAAATAAAAGCTGCGTTGTCAAATTCATTTGGACTCGGTGGACACAACTCATCGATCATTTTTGCCCCGTACAAGTGAAATAGGGAATAGTTGTCAACCTTGCTATATAGAAGAAGGTACGTGCATTATATTCTACCATCGATTGCTTCGGGATTGTGTTTATTACAATTTGAAAGTTCCATTTTGGATTACAGACTTCTTTCATCCTTCTATTTCTAACTGCTGCTACTACTACTTGCAGAGCGTTTCTGTGATCTGTCATATCAAGTCCCATTGAATCCACGTATCGTGTTTTTACTTTTCGTTACAGACGGGTAACATGGAGGCAAGTGCAAATAGAACATCTTCAGTTGGGAACGAGAAAACACTCGGTAGTAACCATGTTGTTATCGGGGATACTATACTTTTATTCATTGCTGTTGCTGTTGTCCCTGATACATTAATACAAGGGTCTACGAACATTGCAAGCCAATTTCCAAATGTACGGTGGCCTGATGTCCCATGTACAAGTAGATACAGAAGTTCTAAAGCCATCTGCAGCTAATTTTGAATTGACAGTAGGCTACTTGACCTCTAGTTTCCAGGTGCATGTTTCTGTAGACATACAATATGATTTGGAAGATCGGCCTGTTACCAGGTAATCAATGAATAGCAGAATAACTAACTGAATTTGTGAGCTATGTTTCTAGGTATCCATGCTATTATTACATCATCATCAGAAGAAAAAAAAACCAAAGAAATGTGGATGGTCTTTACTCTCTTTCGATTCGTTTTCATTCATATGATATATGTATTAAAAAATTAAAGTTAATTTTGTTACCTCATAGTTCTATGTATTTTTATCAGTATCCTAGAGTTTCACACTGTATCTTTTTTAATGACGGTTTATAAAGCGGCATTTTCGGACAAATTTTTAACATTTTTCAGTTTAGGGCAAGGTTTCTGAATTATAAACAAAATTCTCGCTAATTTCGCTGGTCACTACATATCTTGATTCCAGATTTCCATCAGAAAGTCGGATAGATCAAGGTTCTTCAAGTCCAAAATACCCAACCTCCTTCCGAGGAAGCAATTAATTAATTAGTCAGTCCATCAACAAACGGCCATATCTTTTCATTTAATTAACCCACAAACTCATATGCTCCCCAAAAATAAACTTGCACCGAAATATCTTAATTTCAGTTTAACGAGGAACATAAAAAATTACTAACCATCCAGACCTAAAATTATTCTCCGCCACATAACAACTAGTCGACAAAACGGAACTCAATTAAATTAAAATAATATAATATTTGTATTACAAGCATATAATATTTCATAAACTCACTCGAGTATCAAACCAAATAATAGAAGTTAAACAAGGATTAACTAATTTAATTTGGGACGACCGCGGCTCTCGTCGAGGCGGTTGATCATATACAAAGCGTTACTAGTAACCATAGCCACGTCGGTGATCTTCTCCCTCAGCTCGGCCCTAACCCGGCCCCCAACCTCTTCGAACCCATCAAGACACGTGTCCTCGTTGGTCAACGCGGCGCTGACCCACGTCTGTGCGTTGTTCATCTGCCAACGGAACGCCTCCCCGCCGGTCCTCAGGTGCTTCAGTTCCCCCATCGCTCTCCCGAGCTCGTCAACGGAGTCGGATATCTGGTCAACGCAGTCGCTCAGCGCAATGCGCTCTCGTCTGGCCTTCGCCAGCCCGTCGCGGAGGGTGGTCAGGTAGTTGGAGACGCCGCGGGCGCGTGCGAGGCTGACTTTGACCGCCGCCTGGGCCAAGTCGCGAGGGGTGTTGGCCGGGAAGGACGAGAGCGTTCGCAGGCAGACGAGAGGGTAGCTGGCGTGGGAGCACGATGAACGGACCAGATTTTGTGGGTCGTTCCTTTGCGGTTCAGCCGCGGCGTAGGAGATTATTACCAGGAGCACTAGCAGTTTTATAAGCGAACTCATTTTCCTTTTTTTTTTTTTTTTAATCTTTGCTAGTGGTGCATATATAGCCAGTAGTGGAGTGGCAGTTGCTATTGCTAGTGTTGGTTTTATAGAGGAAAAGGTGCAGGATTAGGGCTTGGAGTTGTTGTTATTTACAGAATTGGGACTCGGAGGGATCTTCGACAGGGCTAAACCTTGGAGGGGAGATTTGTAGTACCTATAGTATTCTCGATTATCATTTGAATCTCATATATATTTTTAAGAAATTTAACTTATTTTAATTATTTATTACTTGATAATAAATTAAATTGGTTCACAGATTTTTTCCTATCGTGTTAGTCTTAATTTCAACCACGTGATATTGACTAGAGTAAATAGTTGACATGACGATAGATAAATTATTAAATTAATATTTATAATTATTTATAATTTTTAAAAATCTTTATTTGAACTAGTCATTGTTGGACTGGCAAAATTTTTTCTAAATATTTTTATACCATTTGACATCTAGATGTAATGAAACGACAAATAAAAATTCAAGATAATGAGACTTTTGAACTGTATCAAAAAATTTCCAATAAGTATGAATAAAAAATAGTTATTCAAATAAATATCAAAACAACAATGGATTCAGTTGATCTAATTGCTTATTCCTCTTCCATCTTGGAGGGTAGATTGGTAAACTAGTTAGTGCAAATGGAGGGCAGAGAGAAAATAAATGCGCTGCGCAGGAGAGTAGGTCGAAGGCAGCCGAACTTCTGGTCCGATAATCAACCGGCTTAATGATGGAGAGAGGGGAGGAATCCATTAATTTTGCTCACATCTGCTGGACCCTTGCTGTCCGAAATTCATTATTTTACTTCTTATGTTTTAAAAATCTATTCAGAAGATGAACCGGATATATTCGTTTCTTTACTTTACGTTGTTGAGTCATTGGTCGATCCAGGGTTTTTTATTATTATATAGTATTAGTTGTTAAATAAGGTAAAATAAATTTAATTTTTATAATAGAGTATCAAATAAGTTTAATTTGTATATCAAAAATATCAAATAAATTTAAATATTCACAATATTGGTGTACAAATTATTCAAATAAAATATTTAAAAACTAAAACAACTAAAAAGATCCATTTCAAATTAGGTCAAAAAATTAGGTTAGATTGATAAAATTATGTCTTTTTTATAGCTAGAAACATCGTAAATTAGGAGATTACTAATTAAAATCTTTTTGGATTTTTCCTGGTATTTTATATTTTCTAAGTATTTGGCCAACCATTTTTTTCTTATCTCGGTCAAATTGGGTCAGTTGAGTAACTGACCAAATTTTGGACAGTTACATCATTGTCCAAGTCATCTTAGTATTTTTTTTGGAGTGACGCGAAGCCTATATTGAAAGTCAAGTTACATCGAAAACAAATAAAATACAAGTAAATTGAACAGGACTCGAAACAGGACTGACGCTTACAAAGTGGCACAGGATGGAGTCGAAGGGCGATCGAACAGACACAAAAGTCAACGATCGAGGCAGGGTCCTACCGAAACTAAGTTCGGCAATAAATCTCACGATAAAGTCAAGAGGACAACTGAGTGTTAACTCGCTAGAGTGCCAAGGCCGTCAACGTAAATCGACCGAGGCAAGATTCTCCACCCGCAAGCAACGGACAAGTATCGAGATCCGAGCGGATCTCAAAATATAGCAACGTTGAATCAAGCAAAAGCAACATGAAATAAACCGATAAAACACGAGTTCACTAAACAGATGTAGCTCGGAGCAGCAAACAAAACACCAACAGAAGCGAGAAAGCATAAAACATATAAAAGATACAGTCAGCCAAGGAGGAGGTCGACGGTGACCAACCCCCTCAGAGAGCACCGACGAGCTCCCTAGGTGAGCCGGAGATGAGGCTAGTAGCTGGAGGTCGGCTTGGACTGACTCGCGCGGCGGCGGACGACGGTAGATGGTGGCGGGCGACGGGCTGGCTCCGACGAGCTCGGACGAACTTCGGACTGACTTGGACGAGCTCCGGACTGACTCGGTCAGTAACGGTGGTCGGCGGTGATGCCCTTAAAAAAGGGAAGGGAAGACGAGGAAAAAGAGGAGTGTTATAAAAACACCCTTGGAGAACTCCACTTCGAGAGAGATTAACTCCATTCCGGGAGAGATTTTCAGTAGAGAGAGAGGATGGAGGAAGGAGATGAAGGATGGAAGAAGGAGGTGCAAAGTGGAAAGAAGAGAGCTATTTACAAAGAGAAAATATTTTTCACGTTTCCCAAGTCAGAGAAAAATATCTCTCCCGACTTTTTCCAGTCGAAGACTAATTGATCTTAGTATGACTACTCAGATCATCGATTGAATCACAGTTTTTAAAATATTGATGTTAACCAAGTTAGAGATAGATATATAAATATGACTTCTACACGAAATTGTCGTTTCGGTACTCGGATCACTATAGAGAAATCCCAGATCTGATTACTCATAAGAAATCCATCATGTTCTTGAAACGGGGATCCTTGTGAGATCATCTACGCGAGTAGCTACATGTCTCTCGCTCCTGTAATAAATAAATAACTTATCTCATTCACGTAACAAGCTAGATGAGTTTTGTCCATTTAACATAAGAGAACGAGATGCATCTATTCCTTTTTTTTCGTGCGTCTCTTCAGAAGAGCCCTAATTGGTGCAAATAACACATGCACCACGGGCGAGTACGCTTGGTCTGAAGTTGGGCCCAATCCGATAGAAAACAACTTAATAAATATTTACTTACAAATTCAATCTGCAACTTGGTATCGTAATGTTGAAATGTGAAGGCTGGCAATGATGGGACCCACCAATTAAGGGGTGGGTGGGTCAGTACAAAGGAAATGGGACATGTCACGTGCCTTAAGACAGATCTCGGTGGAAAGTTATTGTTGCCTGATGGAGCAAAAACAGAATTTTGCAGTACTGTGGTCAAACTATATATCCACACTATTATAGCCTGTTTCAGAGTTAGGGATATGCTCGAAATAAATGTTCCGTCCTCGGATCGAATGCGTTATGTTTGATCCACAATTTGATTTATACGTATGCTATGGAGGATGATGAACATGATTTCAAAGTTGGTGTATTTTTATCTAAGAAAGTTCGTTCTAGTAGGAAATCCAAAGTTGATAATGTCACCACAGCATGTATGGCCTAGAAGTCAAAACAAGGGATATGGCCTTAAGCATGAGGTAGGAGGTTCGAGCTCTATTAGACCCTACCAAAAACCGAATTGTGTAAACAATTTAACCTACAATTTTTTTATATAAAAAAAAGTTGATAATGTCATTTTACCGACAATATCAACTTTGGAATATGTTGTTTCCCTTTTCTGAAAGAAATCTGTTCGATGTGCAATATTCAATTATTCATAGGTTTTACAGAGACGGGGTCACGTCACAAAGCATTTGCCTTCGTTGTAATAAACTGTCAGAGCGCCACCTTTTTACGTGGTCACGTGGGATTCTTCCAATTTTGTCCCCGGGTCCATTTTCCTTATTTTCCCAGCTTAGTGTGAAGATGGGCTTGCTTTCACTAATTGTGCACAGTGAGTCCAACGGAGCCCAAGTATGCGTGCCTCTTTCTCCGGAAGAAACAACGGACAAGTTTTCTTTGCAGGATCAACCACACTCATCTCAAACAATTATTGACATTTTTTTTAGGGGAAACACACTGCAACTTCATTACAAAGGGAAATCCAGGTACATCAAGTTCTGAAGGGCCAGACTCCAGAGGATGACAAACAACCCAATCCTCCGGTTATCGACAGAAAATTATAAATCACGGAACAAATCGATTCACTCTATTTAACAAACAAAAGAAAATATCAGGTCATTAAGTCATAGAGCAAGTAAACATACTCCACCACTATCAAGAGCTGAGCCACCTCATAATTAACTTCCAAACCCGAAAGAATATATATTCCATTATTTAATTTAATTAATAGTTTTTTTAAAAGGTAAAAGATTTATTTTATTATGCCAAAGTAATAGTTGTTAGCCTTCACATTTCTTCCCAACCTGAGACAGGGAAATCTTTTCCCAAAGACCCATTTTTCATTATTTTTTCTAAAACTAACTCCCTGTAAGAAAAATACCCAAAATATTCAATTTAAACATAACAAAACTTTCAGCACCTGTTTTTTTTCCTAAAAAACGGCATCGTTGGATTTGTTGTCAAATTTTTGTAATCTGTCGAACGTAAGTGACACAAACTATTTAGGTAAGTATGAGACACGACACTGTTTAGAGTCAGAACTAAGAAATTGACCGCATCAATAATGTTACACATTTCCAGTTGTCTCGATAAGACTCAACAAAGGTATAGAATATAGATGGCCACAGATGAGGGTGGGGCCCGCATGTGAAATCAAATAACAGGCTGGCTAGTATATATGTACTGTATTTTCTCACGAACTTTATGCTACTATTCTTTTTCTTTATTCGAAGCAAATTCAATTTTTTTTATCACTTGAATTTTAATTATATACCAACTATTAATGAACCACACCTTAAAAATAGAAGAATATAAAGTCAAAGGACACAAAAATAAAAATTAGTGAACCTGCTACATGTCGTTGAAGCATTATGTACAACGTGACCGAGTGATTTCAGAGGAGGAGGTTTTATGCACCGTCCTCAATTACGAGCATCCAAAATGTTTCCATCACCTGAGGTAATGAAATACATTTTTCAATTAAAATCTACCCACTAATAAAATGGCATCCGAATAAATGATGTCGAACGATCTTATTCTGAAACATCTCGCATCGTCGTCTAGGAATCACAATCATCTAATTGGCCATTAAATAATATTTCTATTACTGCCTCTATGGTCCACCCCTCTTAATATATATTTTCATACATCCCTCTTAATATGTTATACATAATTTTGTTATACTGGACCAACCTTTGATAAAATATGATATATCATTTTCTTTTGTTGGACCAACCCTTGATAATATATCATGTGATTGGCAAACGAAGTCTTCTAGGATATAGAATTGCAAGGCATCCTACGTACGTATGCCCATTTTCTATTTCCCCCGTAGACAATGATTACTGAATGGTTTTGTTGAGAATTACGTCGTAACAAATACAAAGAATACACTAATTTTATGTGCAAATTTTCAACGCCCCAAAAAAGTCAAGAATCTATTAATGCCAACTATCAAATTTAAGTTATTGTGAATATTTATTAGTAAAATATTATTACTATTCTAATGTCTTATCTAACTCTAATTTAAATTAATCCATCAAATAAATTTTTATAATATAATACAAATTCACATAGGGCGAGGCCTATATCCATTCAATGCAAGTGAGGGTTGGAGGCCACTGAAAACACTTGCATGCATCCGTGTCCAAATTGGCAGCTACATTTTCCAGGCATGCAACTGATGCAATCAAACAAGATCGAGCATGTTGCAAAAAATATGAACTCATCTTATTGAAATGACGGTTTATTAATAATATTTTTATTCTTTTTGTAAGATATAACTATCGGGTTTCAAGATTATAATATGTAATAGACGGCAGTATATATACTTATCCGAGTTGCAATAACAAAACGATGATGCTGTTCCAATTGCCTTAAACGAACGGTTTGAGCTCCGGCAATATCATATGTACATTTTACAATAGCCCTTACACCCATCAAAAGAGTAATACTAGTACAATAAGGTAGGTCCCTACTTATTAAATTAACTACATCTTATAAAAATGAAAAGAAAAAAAAAACCTTTCGTCCCCTTATTTTATGCCTCTTACGCGACATTTGGCTTAAAAGGCTAAACCTCCTTAACTACCAAACGAGTGAGTCATCCCTAACTCCGTCCCATAATCTAACGACGTTCCCGCTTAACGCCGTCAAGTCCTGGTACCTGTACCACCCCGTTTCTCCTCTCCTCACCTTCAAAACCTTGTCCCAGCTGCTCCACCACTCCCCGCTTCGGTCACCGCCGTCACCCCACTCCGTCAACTCCCCGTCCCCGTCATCCTCACCCTCGCCGTTACCGTCATCCTCCCTCTCTTCCTCGTAATACACTACGAACTTCCCTTTCGTTACGCTCACATTCCCGCCCTCGTATAACCCCGACGACGTTGGAGCCGCGGTCACCGAGCTTTCGCTAGTGGACGGCTCCGGAGAGGTTCGGTCCGTCGGAGTTGACTTGACAGGGGAAGAGAAACCGGCGGTCAAGGCCGGGACAGCTCCGGCTCCGTTTCCGGCCCTAATCCGCCAGAAACTGACGGTGGCGGTTACAACGGCTACCCACGTCCACAAACTGTTGACCACCGCGACCAACCCAATTCGCACGTAATCGAACGCCAAGGCGTCCACCGGAGAATCGACGACGTTCATTTTTTTATCAAGTGACATTTAGACCAAAGTTTGATTTTTTATCCCAACTGTTTGATGCCTTGTGTGTTTTGGCGGATATATAAAGAAGAGGGAGGTGGGGCCCAGTGGGTGGGATCTTAAAGAAGAGATGCCAGGAATCGATGGCAGAGATGCTAGGTAGATCCGAATTATATACCATTTGGCTACACTGCCATGTGTGGCGGTTACTTAATTTGGTAACAGATTACATTCGTAATATTAATATAAAGAGAAAATTACATTCTACTCCTCCGCGTATGATTTTACGATTTTTTAATTCTCCATATTTTAGAACATGACACTAATCGTGTAATTCATTTTAGGGTAAATTACATCTGGCCCCCTCGGGTTTGGAGTATTTAATGCTCGCCCTCCTGCTTTTCTAAAACCGATTAAAAAATCCCTCATGTATGGAGAAATTATACGAATCAGCCCCTCATACCGGAATCGGAGATTTTCTCCGATGAGGAGGCACGGGAAATGACAAAAATGTCCTTAGACTAAAAAACACAAACTTTAACAAAACCCAGAAGATCAAAAACCCAAAAGAGAGTCATGCGTGGCCTAAAAAGAGAAGGAGGACTTTGCAAACTGGGTTCTTAATTGCGTCTGGAATTTTCATCTTGGACCTGTCCCCGTCCCCGTCTCCTTCTGACGAAACACCAAATTAAACCTTAAAAACTCAATTAACTAAACACTCAGATTTTATCTCCTCTGAAATTTTCATCTTCGAAAGGTCTCTCCTCTAAAAATCTCTCTCGTCATTTATCTAGTTTTCTCAAATATCCCACTTCATCTAGGTTATTGAAATATATATATACAATGAATCTGGAAATTGGGGACGCAACTTGTGGAAATTGGGACGGTATCAAGGAGAAGGACGCCGATGGGTTTCCTGTTGTCTTTGTTGACCACGAAATTTTGCTCAGATTTGGACAAAGTCGAGGACGAGGGATCTATTTGTGCGCGGGTTCAGGAGGAAGAAGGGGTACATCCCATTGACCACCTACCTTAGGACCTTCAAGATCGGCGACTATGTCAATGGCGCCATCTACAAGGGCATGCTCCACAAGTTCTACCACGGTCGTACCGGTCGCGTCTGGAATGTCTCCAAGTGCGCCATCGGCGTCGAGATGAACAAACAGGTGAACGGGAGGATTATCAAGAAGAGGATTCATGTTCGAATCAAGCATGTTCTACTTTCGAGGTGTCAAGCCGAAGGGTCCCAAGCCTGGATTCATGGTGGAAGGTGTTGCTTTGAGACTGTTACACCCATCCCCTACGAAGGTGTTGCTTTGGGGTTTTTAATTTGGTTTTCAAGTTTTGATTAGGAGCGATTTTCAATTGGGTTTTCAAGTTCTGATTAGGTTTTGAAGTTCGGATTGGGAGGGGTTTTCAATTTCCAATTGGGTTCCGATTGGGTTTTTGGTTATCGGGTTTGATGTTTTGGTTGAGTTTTTGGCTAGATTTGATGTTCATGGTTGCATTTTTTTTGTTGGTTGAGTTGAAGAAGATGAAGTGGTAAGAGGAGAAAGAAAGAAGAATTTTTTTAAAAAGGGTAAATTTGTCATTTCTGGTACCTCCTCGCCGGAGAAAATCTCCGATTCCGGCATGAGGGGCTGATTTGTACAATTTTTCCATACAGGAGGAATTTTATAATCAATTTTAGAAAAATAGGGAGGCGAACGTTAAATATACCAAACTCGAGGGGGCCAGATGTAATTTACCCTTCATTTTATTGTACAATTTTCATCAAACAATTCAATTTTTTCTACGGAATGACTACGTAACTATCTAAAAAGACAATAATGCTCTTCTCACTTAAAAAATAAAAAAGTCCTATTCTTTCTCTCTTACCTTTTTCTTCTTTCCACCTCTTCTCTTTCTCATTTACAATCAAAATCAATATTCAAACTCAAAACTTTGTTATGAAGAATTAAAATTAATTAGAGAGAATCAAAATTTAAAAATTTTCATTATCTTTGAAAAGTTTATTTATTTAAATTAAGAACAAAGAACTAATAAAATACGAATCCACCCAGAACAAATCCATTAGTTGAACAAATTTTCTTCAGCCGTAAATCATCGAACACTTTCAGTACCACGTGTCTCTTACTAAGAAATCAAAATTCCAAAACCCAAAGATGGCCAAAAAAGCGCCACTTCCCCTCCTCTTCCTCTCCATAGCCACCACCTTCTCTCTCCTCCTTAAATCTCACCTCCACTATCAAAGCTCTCTACCTAGAATTCAAACTAACACTATTCAATGACTGCAATTACACAATCTAACTAGTCATCCAATCCAACGCCGACCACCTCATCCTCCAAAAGGGAGATTCCACTGTACCAATAGGGACTATGAGTACATGGTGGAGTTAGAGGAGGCCAATAGGGCCACTCCGATGACACTTGCTCAATACAACCTCAATCACGACACCAACAACTAGTTGTCCTCATACTGGGTCACTTTCATCCTTGCCATCCAATGACGCCGCCCCCTTGTCCTCTTCCGTCACGTGGGATTAGAGATAGTAAAAATAATGTCACTAAGAGCACTCGTATGGCAATAAAAGATGGTAGAAATAATCATACTCTGTGAATCAAACTCTACCCTTATTATGTGAGTTTAGGATCGTTGACTTTGATTGAGTCTAAGATATTATATGAGTATTGTCCACATTTGAGGTCAAGTTTTAAAGTAGGGTATGAATTCTATGAATTTGTATCACACTTTTACCATTTTATCATAATTTAGACTCTACCTTAGCTAAAGTGTGATTAGACCTAATTAGATTTTTTTTAATTCTTACCATTTTATCACAGGACTTATTTTGTACTTTTTCCTATAAATTATAATAAATTTCTTGAATATTATACAATGTGCTTCATAAAATTGACCATTCTAATTTTCTTAATTGATATACTAGATATTTCATAATAAATTTTCATATCTTCATTATAATTTAGTGAAATTTTATATATAAAATTAAAATTTTATGTTAATTTTTTTATTTAATTCAATGGTCGGAACCTATAAGACCATATGAACCCTATAGACCTAAGAGTAATGATATGATCTAATAATAAAAATTTATGAAAATTCACAATAAAATATAGGTCCAACTTTTAAAATTAATTTTACCAATATCTTACCCTACACATTATTATCCCCCTAATAAAGATCAACGTTGGTTGTGGCTGTTGTTGGGCTTTTTATAAATGAAATAATTTTGTGTGATAAATTTTTTAACATTTTGGATTGTGTATAAATACTCTTATAAAATGAACATATACAAATTCAAACTAACAAATTTGGTAGGATTTGGAAGAACATTTAATTCACTAGGTTTTTTACGAGTAATTGAGTAGTATCTTTCCGTTAAATGAGTAATATTATAATATAATTCTTTAAATGAGATTGACAAATTATATAATAATGTAAATTTAGAAAAAACAGATTAATTAGTAATCAAATGCAATTAATCTTTTTATTAAGGGAGTAATAGTATTTTTTAGAGAAAATTAGGCTAAAGTCCCTCTACTTTGGTGATTCAACCTTTTTAGTCCTTCCTGTTCTAAAACTACTCTTTCAATCTATACTGTTCAAAATAACACATATAATTTACTCTCCTAAAAATCAATGCTTTTTTTATGACCATTATACCTTTTTTGAAAAATTAACCCAAATTCAAATCCAATCCAACCAAATATAATCTAACCAAACCTAAATTCAATCTAACCAAACCCAAATTCAATCTAACCAAACCCAAATCTAACCAAATTCAATCCCCTCTCCACCGCTCCCCACTCCAGTCACCGCCGTCAACCCAATCTGTCAACTTCCCATCCCCGTTATCCTCACCTTCGCCATTACAGTCATTCTCCCTCTCTTCCTCGTAATACACTACGAACTTCCCCTTTGTTATGCTCACAATCCCACCCTCGTAAAACCCTGAGGACATTGAAGCCATGATCACCAAGCTTTCACTAGTAGACGGCTCTAGAGAGGTTTGAATGGTCGGAGTTGACTTGATGGGAGAAGAGAAATCGGCTGTCAAGGCTGGGACAGCTCCAACGCCATTTCCAGCCCTAATCCGTCGTGGTCCTTAGAATAGACCAGTCGGATGAACATCAACGGCCCTACATACTTGATCTTGCCCACCGAAAATAGCTTGGTCCACAACTCCTCTATTTCGTAATCCTTCATCATCCACACGTAAATGCTTCACAAATCCAACCTCATAAAGTAAACCCTAACATCTTAATCGTATAGGAAACTCTCCTTGGGCTCATCCTCAATGACGAAGTGGGCCATCCTCAATAACTTAAAGTCTTTAGTGATCGAGTCGAACCCAAACTCGTAGAATACATACCCGATCTCTAGTGATTTGTTCGAGGGCTCGATCTCCGCGACGGGAAGGGAGCGACAACGGCGGGTGGCGGAGTTGTAGATGGAAGAAGAAGGGTATTGGTTTGATTTTGGGTTTTGGATTTTGGTTTAGTTTTGGGTTTTGGTTTGGTTTTGGGTTAATTTTTTTAAAAAGATATAATTGTCATAAAAAAAATTGTTGACTTTTAGGGACTAAATTATATGTGTTATTTTGAACAGTATGGACTGAAAGAGTAGTTTTAGAACAGCAAGAACTAAAAAAGTTGAACCACCAAAGTAGAAGAACTTTAGCCTAGTTTTTCCGTTTTTATTGTATTAATTAACCCATATTAAAAACTCTAGGAGCTGCTAACAAATAGATGGAAATGACTTATGTTGGAAATTGGCTTACCAGATTGGTAATAGACCAAACTTTGTGCAATTTTAACAAATGGTTTCATTTGATAAAAATTAAATTAAGTTGTAATTTTGGAATTTGTATATTTTGTACGTAATTTTAGTATATTTATTTTTTTTCAAATCTAATTTTAAATAAATAAAAAATTGATGCTTAAAATTTTAACTTTAGGAGGGACACCCATCCCACATTGATCGTGGGAGGAAAAAAACTCACTCTATAAGACCACCCGCACCGGATGGTAACCTCGCCCCAGAGGCGCCATATGTCACCTTCGGATTGGCGCCTCGCCCCGACAGGCATTCTTCGCCCCGGGCGACGTGGCCCGCTCTGATTGGGCCACATCGCCCAATCAGATAATTTTTTTTATTTTTTTTAAATAAAAAAACTAAAAAATTCGGAAAAATTTGGAATTAAATTCTTAAAATTCCTTTTAATATTTTTGACTATTCTGTGAAATAAGAAAATTTTAATAATTTTTTTGTTAATTTTAGACAAATTTTTGAATCCAAAATAACGAGACTTTTCGGATAAAAAAAAAGTGTGTCGTCTAAATTTGATGTAAAAATTTTATGCTACAACTTCATTTGTATATTGTGTAAATTACTATTACCTTCTTCATAAATTTTCACCCCAAAATTTCTTATCTTTTTTATCTTTCACAATCTACATATTTTTCATTATGGCCGAGTCAATGTTGGAGATGGCAGATGAGCATCTCCGAGATAGGAAGCTCCGTGAAGCCTACGACATGTCCATTATGACATGGCATATGGACCCATACAATGAGACCTTCAAACACTACCATGCCACATTCCGCATCTTATTTGTTGCCAAATATTATGAAATGGTGCCCAACGCGTACAAGATCCTCGATCTCCCCAACTTCGCAAGTCCGGACACTTTTGCGCATGCTTTTTGTCGTGTTGGAAAGTTCGTCGCTCTGGAGAATATCAAATCAGCAATTACTGAGAAAGCGTACAAGTTAGTCGTAGACGCTTTCGAGCTTCTCTTAGATGATGATAAGAGAATGCGGTTGAACTTGTACATTAGTTTGGGATTAATGTAAGAACTAAGCAATTTATGTTTTTTTAAATATAATCTAATGTATTTCGATGTTAAGAAAATTTTCATTATGCAAAATTTACTAGTCCGATTTTTAATTTAGTCTTTTGAAATAAACGCGAAAAAATACTCGAGTATGATACAGTTAGCTGAAATTTAAAAAAGCTGAGCTTAAGAAAAAACTGACGTGGTGCCCAGGACATGCACTGTAGCGAGGACACCACTGTGAGCTAAAAACTGAGAGCAGGAATACGGCTGACATGGCGCCCAGGGCATACACTGTAGCGGGGCACCAATGCGGATAGTCTAAGGAACTAGTTGACATCACCTGGATAAGAAATTCGTTCATGATGCGAGGACGGTGCCATCCGAGAGCGCACGTGTTCTACAGATAGAGGACGTGCAAAAAGCTAAATTATGAACTAAACCACTATTATATGAGTAACTCACCCAAAAGCCAAATTTCAGAGCCAAGGCATAAAGCAGTGGGTCGTTTGATGCGCAAGATGGGCATCGCTGCTTATTTTTACGTCAATGGGCGTTTTCGGCCCATGGGCCATTTTTTAATAAATGCAAGTTCAATGTTACATTGAATAATTAGCAGGGTTTTAAAAAACGATCCGGAGGTCGACCCGGAATTGGATCCGACCTCTGGGTCAGCCAATCTGAACGAAATCGGATCAGATTTTTTTTTTTTCTGATTTTAAGTAATTTTTTGAAATATAGATAGATATATAGGTAAATAATCTATAAATTTTATAAAATAATATAAAATATCAAATTTCTGGTTGAACCGCCCGGTTCGATCGGATTTTCGTGACAAATCGTCCAGTCGGGCCGAAAATTGTCTGGACCAACCGGACACCATTTTTTAACATGAAAATGACCTGCCTTGAACCCCGATTTGCGATCCGACCGATTGGATTGCCAGTCGGACCGCGTTTTTAAAACCCTGATAATTAGTTAATTACATTATACGTCCAAAAGTCCTCAAGCCATGCGCAAAGCAACAACCATTGTGAATTTAGGAATAAAAGTAGGTCGGTATTACATAATAACTTTGTTCTTCCGAGTATGATAGCTCTTCTTTTACTCGACAAATGATGAAATGTAATTCCTCAAAGTAAACAAAACAAATGAATGTAAAAGTTGTTCTTCCGTCCATATGAATGTTTGTAGTAGAGTTTGATTACAAGATGCACACGCACTGGAATATTGACACCCGAAATAATACCTTAAAAAAAATTCCTATTTGACCGCCAGTCATTGTTGACATTATAAAATGAAATAAGCGGAATTTTGAGTAACTACCCAAGCCGTTAAAAGTAGCCAAAGTTGTAATAACTAATAAACAGAGTAAAAAAAATTAAGACCTAAAGAGAGTCAGTCTATTCCAAAACTCCTGTGAAATAAAAAAGATGGATCCATTTTAAATGGTAACTGGATTAAGGGATCGTCGAATTGAAAACAATATGTTACGTCATTAAAAGAAGTTCTAAAATATAAATAAACAAAGTATGCAATCGAATTGTCTTATTTCTATTACGACTAAAATTAAAATTAATAAACTTCAAAAATATCGGAAAAACTTGGAAATGGTGTTAACAAAGGAAAGGAATTCATGGTAAAAAGTAAAAACATGATATACTTGGATCGGAAACGTTACAATTTTTCACCATGGTTTTATTGTTTTAAGATTTTATTGAAATCGACACTCATAATCTCGAAAAAAAATATTAATATGTTGTAAATAATTTTCCATTATCAATAAAATTTATTTACGAAAAAGGAACGCAATAAATTGCACGAAACATCCAGGAAAATGAAAATGTATGTGAAAATGTTGCCTTGCGCTAGAAATAAACAAATTTTCATCCAATTTGACAAGGTTAATTGGGTTCGAAGAATACGTGATAGCAATCTCTTGTGTATATATATATTCCAGTCGAAGACTCTGACTTCGTTAATTAATAGTTTAGTTTTAATTAAATTTGCATCTCTGCGTTCCTGCAACCATGGCAGGCGGGGGTCAAACGCATGCTCAGTGAGTAGAAAGTATCTCTGAACTATCAAACTTGTACCAATAATTTGATTAAGAAGATCAATTTAAAGTCAGAATTTGATTCAATGCATGTCCGAGAAAAACACGAAAACACCGCACATTTTACCAAACTTCACATGACGACCAGGAAGCTTTCAACATACAATTCAAATTTCCAGGTGCTCCATATAATCTCGAATATCAAATGCCAGTAGCAATATTTATTTGTTCCACCCTACTTTAGTCAAGTTTACACTTCATATTAGAACCTGGTTTTGTACGCAATCAACCTGTATTATTTCCCCTGCATTAGTCCATGGCTTTCTACGTATTATTCTCGACAATACCGCGGCATTGGGCGGGAATATAGTATACTTTGAATGAGTTATTTTATTTTGTTTTAAACAAGAGATAGTAAATTAGAATTCTTGAAAATACAACTATATTACGAACTTGTCAGTGAGAACTTTGTCATATTTCAAAGTTATCATCCGACTCAAATTTATATTAGTTAGTTTAGTGTTCGAAAACTAAGTACATAAAAAAACAGACATTAGTTGCTAGATTAATTTTAGTATAGGTTAGCTATTAAACCAGTTAATGAAATCATCGAATCGTTACAACCACTCTTGAGGGTATTTTAAAACAACCAGGCACAAATATAAATGTCCAGTAAAGAACTTTTGGCTATGTCACGAAGAAGAAGGAATATGGACTTTGATTGTTGAATAATTGAATTCCAGATTTCAACTAACGAATATATGTTAGTTATTAATTAAAGACACATGGCGGTCACTAATAACAAAGAAAATTTCTTGGTATCTTCTTGTAGGTTTCCGGTTTTTTACTCTTTTAAACCACGAGAGTTGATAAACATTTTCCCGGAACCCAATAGAAAACCTCTGCAATGTTCCCCAAACACAAAAAACATTTTCTTCGATTGTCGAACTAATAACATAAAGTTGTGTGCGTCGACGACATAATATGGATCTTTGTTTCTAATTAGTTGATAATGGGTTCTCGCTCGTTCTTAGCAATACGCCCGTAATTTCACGGTCTTTACATCTTAATTTCACAATGGAGAGTATTTATCTATCTATCAAATATTTCAGATCACTATGTTTTGAGTACGCGGATTTATTTCTATGTGTGAATTTTGTTGTTTACCGGGATACGAGTACTTGATTAGGATCGGGCTATAGTCGAGGCAAGTGTTGGACACTTTCTCCGTAAGACGAGATTGCCCTGTATATTTCAGTGCCTACGGGCTAAGGCAATCGTCCCCAAGATACAACGACTATCGGGCGTTTCCAAGAACGTTGCACATGAACTTGAAACTTTCGGGCGAACCCTTATATACCCGGAACTTTCTTGACTCGGATTTCTAGTATGTAGAACGGGTGAAGAGAGGAAGTCGACAATGCTAGGAAGTGCTGTTATCGCTGGGATGATGACAAATGAGGAAGACCCCTCTATTTATAGGGGCTGGAGGGTGTCATCCCGAAGGGCCACGAGCAGAGGATGGATAGACACATCCTGTGGTCAGCAGGCTGTCTCTCTCTCTGTCGTGTCTCTTCGGATGGCCTGTGGATAGGTCTCAGGTCCTTCGCACCCTTTCGGATGTGCCTGACTGCCTTATTCTGTCCTCGTGTCCCTTCGTCGTTGGCTGACTGGGATCCTTACTCTCCTCTCGCATTCTGTCGGAATAACGGACTTATCCGTTTGGCCTCGCATCCCGTCGCATTCTGGGTTCCGGATCACTCCGGAATTTTCCAAAATTTTTAAGGCTCCTCAGAGTTCCTCGCGACGTGGCGAGCGTGCCAAGTACACCACAATGCACTCGTTCCTGGCCTCGAGCCCATGTCCGGTCCTCGCAATCAACGGATAGTCAACCAAAAGTCAATGGAAAGTCAACTGAAGGTCAACCTAAGGAGTGGTCAACTTGTTGAGAGTTAAGGAAGGAAATCTTCTTATAAAATTGGAAAATTCCTTACTCTAAGCAATGTGGTACACACTTTCCCTTTCATTCAATTTCCATTTCTTTTATTTGGGCTTTGGGACTTTAGCCCCTTTTGGGCTTTATTTATTCCAACAAATTTTTTTATGTTTGAATTGAATGCAAACTTTTAATAGTTTAATCCCACAGTTCAATAATAGACATCTGGGATCATTTCCCTAGTCGGATTATTTAGTACTCTGCTACTTAGTCATCTCCGGATTCCTTCAAGAACCGAAATGTTTTAATCCAAGTGATTTTAATTTCGGATTTCGTTAAGAAAATTATGAGTGCAATGCTTATCTATAAACAAATACAAAATTGACAGTCTTGAATACTACAGATTAATAAAAACCGCAAGCACACTTTTTAAATTTGGCCGCGAACAACATTATAATACTTGTCAATGAAGCAACACCCAAGTATCCGTTTCTGGCAGCTTATTTCAGGTTATAATTAATAATTAGTCGGTGTCATGCATGGTCAAACACAAGCTATATATCCGACAAAAGAAAATCATAAGCTATATATGGGTGAACTTTTTATATCTAAATTTTATTGTTACCACAAATAAGGGTCTGTTTGGTACGGCTGATGAAATTTAGCTGTTAGCTGTTGGCGGTCAGCTGTCAGCTGTTGGCTGATAGTACTCAGCTGATAGCTGATACCCGATTTTTGCAAAAGTGTTTGATAAATTACCATTGGATGTTGCTATTGAGTTGTAAAATTACTTTTAAGGGTAATTGACTAATAAACATCATTCTTTAATATTTAATATAATACATATTATTTATCTTTATACTTTTGCCAATTAAAAAAGTGTCTCTCTTAATTTAATATTTAATATAGTACATATTATTTATCTTTATACTCCCACCAATTAAAAAAATATCTCTCTTAATTTAATATTTAATATAGTAATATTTAGTATTTATTTCTATGTTTACGCCAATAAAAAACTGTCACTCTTAATTTAATATTTAATATTTAATATAGTAATATTTAGTATTTATTTCTATTTTTTTGCCAATTAAAAAAGTGTCCATCTTAATTTAATATTTAATTAGAAATTATCTGAATTAAGGGCTATTTAGTAATTTGATATTGTAACAGCCATCAGTTATCTCTATCAGCTATAAATTCTAGCTGTTGGAAAAATTGGCGTTTGAGTTCCAACATCTGATTTTTTTTAATTCACCAAACACTAAAAAGTTGGCTGATAGATATCTAACAGCCAACAACTGATCCCTAACAACCAAACCAAACTCCCACTAAATTATTACAGGATGATGTCATGTAAGTAATATTTAAATCATCTTACACTTTATTTAGCCTTGTGTTTACATTGTTTTAAGTTAAATTTTTACTCTCAATTACCTCTTTCGGGTTTACAAATAGCTTTTGACGTGTTTACACAATTAACCAATACTTCTATATTTTTTTTGGCGTTATTGTTCATGAAAAATTTCTAAATTGGTACCCAAAAAACAAAATTACAAATTAATATCCACGATGGAGTGTTTTGAAAAAAATCCGTGTATTGGTTCAATACACAGGTTTTTTTTCCGTGTATACCAGTACGCAGACTTTTTTTTCGTGTCTTGGTAGACGGAAATAAACCCCATATTTTGGTATACACAAAAAAAATCCTATATTTTGGACCAGTATATGGGTTTTTTACCCGTATTTTGGACCAGTACACGAGTTTTTTTATCTGTGTTTTAGTTTTTTATGTATAGATCTAAAAAAGTTATGCGGATTCAAAAACAATTCTCGAATCGGACATTCGAGCATCAAGATATTGCTCTTCAAAGTTGTTTTTACATAATCTCTCAATTTAAATTTTTTGATTTTTTTTAATTTGAAAAAAAATAAAAAAACACGAAAAAAGCCGTCTTTTGTTAATTTTCATAAACGAATTTTGAAATTTTTTTGAAAAATAAAAAACTTAGAGAGGGGAAAAAACTGTCTCTTTATCAAAACTGGGTTCTTTTTCAAATTAATGCTACTATTTACAAAAAATTCAAAAAAATCAATTTTTTATAAAAAATAATAAAAGACATGTTTTTTTCTGTGCCTTTTTTGTACTTTTTTTAAAATTTAAAAATATTCAAAAAATTTAAATTGAGAGATTATGTAAAAAAATCTTTGAAGAACAATATCTCATTGCTAGGATGTCCGGGTTCGATTTTTTTTTTGAATCTATATAAATTTTTGAGATCTATACATAAAAAATTATATTGGTCCAAAACACGAGATTTTTTTCCGTGTATACCTAAACACGGGTTTTTTTTCCCGTCTACTAAGACAAAAAAAATCTGTGTAGGATATACGTAGGAAAAAAAATCCCATGTTTTGGTCAATAGTTCCATTGTGGACACCTTTTTTGTAATTTTGTTTTTTAGGTACCAATTTGAAAATTTTCCATGATCAGTAACACCATTTAAAAAAAATCCATTATCCATACAATTCTCCTTACCCACTGAACAGATATATGGGATGAACTAGAAGAATGGACTTTGAAGATTGAATGGACTTGTCTAAAAGTAGAAGGAAAATGCGTGACTTCTACGATTGAATTCGTTAAAGAGTTTGAAAGCTTGTTGTCCAAGCTGGGACTAAATTGTTAATCGACTATTCAGAATTCAAACTGTGCATGAGTAGATTAGTTTCATACCCTACTTTTCAAAATGATTTCTGAATATTCTGTTTCATTCGTCTTTGAATATTATAAATACAGCCACTAATACCTTGTAATATACTTTGCGTCCCAAAATAAATAGCATAACCAAACAAATTGGGGACGGCGACTAAAACGTAAATGAAAAAAAATTGATATATGATTGTAATTACAGTAAAACTCGATACTAAAAACTTTTATAATCTATAATAGTTAGAGAATGTTCAGACTAAAATTGACGTATATACAGCTTATAATAAAGGCATTGATAGATGTAGCGGTTTCATTACTGCTCCAAAAAGCTTAGATCCGTATCATGCATTAAAAATGATAACGAATCCACATTTAACGCGGCTCCACAGCTGAATTATAATCACACGTTTAACTACTACTCGCGGTAACGATAAATTAAAGTCTATGATGTAGTTGATACATGTTGTAAGAAGTGAATTTTTTAAAAGCATATTCAGAGAAAAAAATAGTATTATTGAAAAGTTATGCTGAAAATAGGATTCTATAATGTTCGAAAAGAAATTCAAAAAATATAAGTTGGGCTTTGGAAATAAATTAGTTATTATAGGATACTAGATAACTTTTATCATTTATATGATAACATGTTACTTGGTTTACACTTGTAGGATATTAATATTGTTAGATATTTTTAGGCGAGCTAATCGATAGCTATTTGTTAATCAATGCTTCATGAATATAATGTTAACAAAATTTATTTAGTTTTTAATAAGTTGGTAATTCAAATCTTACCCGAAAATAAAAAACTATGCTAAAGAATAAAATAAAATTAAAAAAAAATTTAAAGCCTTAAAATTTTATGTTCAACTGTCTCAACTTAAATATTTACCCAAAAAGTGTAACTATTTATTATTTTTGACAAGATTTTATTGGATAAATACAATTCTACTTATACAAAATAAAAATTCAAACCCTCGTGCACCAAATCAGGCCGCTACACGTACATTGAGAAATTTGAAATTTCCCATGCACATCGAACAAGTTTCGCAACATGAGTACTGTTAGAATTGGTCAACTTATTTTTTCATCCATGGAATCTCTCTCCTCCATATCGTTCAACCCCATTTTTTTTTCCTTTCAAGATCTCCAAGTCCAACCATCTCCCCTGGACGCCTATAAATACACGCACTCCCTTTTCTTTTACGTACCAAACCAAAGGCATTCTACTACAACTCATTACAAGTTTCATATTTTTTATAAGAAAATTATATTTACGAAAACAATTTCAAAATAGCAAGTAATTAAACTTGTTATTTGTTACACTTGTTACAAGCTTCTTACATAAAGAAAAAAAAACCCTAAAATCATGTCAAGGCAAAGCCACCTTGTGGTGTCCAAAATTGGGATAGTGGGAGGTGGGGTTAGTGGGGTAGCTGCTCTTAAACAGCTAGCTGGTCACAACCCAATTCTGTTCGAGGCAAGTGACTCCATTGGTGGGGTTTGGAAGAGCTGCTCGTACCAATCAACTAAGCTCCAATCCTCTCGTGTCGACTACGAGTTCACCGATTTCCTTTGGCCTAATAACAGGGACGACCCGAGCTTCCCTTCATATCTCGAAATCCTGGAGTACTTGGAGTCTTATGTGGGTAACTTTGACCTGTCCAAGTACATCAAGCTCAACTCAAAGGTGGTGGAGATTCGGTACATTCAAAACACTCGTGGGGGAGACCGAGATGGCGAGTACGATACCCTATTGCCCGGAAGACCGGTCTGGGAGGTGGCCGTTCAATTTAACCAGTCAAACACCGTTCAGGTACGACGTGCACGAATTTTATCCGACTTGAATCTATATTAATCGGTTCTGATTATTTTCTTGTGTTATTATTTCAGTGGTACGCGTTCGAGTTTCTGGTGATATGTACGGGGAAGTACGGGGATATTCCGAAAGTTCCCCAGTTTTCGGACAACAAAGGCCCCGAGGTATTTAAAGGCAAGGTGATGCATACGTTGGATTACTGCAAACTAAGCAAGGAAGAAACTTCTCAACTCCTGAAAAATAAAAAGCTGGTGGTCGTTGGCTTCAAAAAATCAGCTATTGATTTAGCTCTCGAAGGCGTGGAGGCAAATCAAGGTGCATTGAAACTCTTCAAATTGTTGGTCCAAGTTGAGACCGAAAACAATTATTTTATGTAGTAATTGAATTATCGAGTATTAATTTAGTGACGTTAATATGTGCAGGCCCCGGAGGGAAACCGTGCACAATGATAGTGAGGACATTACACTGGACCGTTCCACACTACTGGGTCTGGGGTTTGCCATTTTTCTTGTTCTTTTCAACAAGATTTTCGCAGCTTATCCATCAGACACCCAACCAGACACGTTTAAGGATCATACTTTGCCTACTCTTGTCTCCAATGGTAAGTCACCTTGAGTTCAATCACTCGACTTTGAATATCATATATAAAAAACATTATATCGATCATAATTCACTTGGACGTGGAATTAATTGGGGATTATGGTATTTGGACAGAAACATGCAGTATCTAAGTTCATAGAATCCTATATCCTCCACAAGCTTCCTCTGGAGAAGTACGGACTAAAGCCGGAGCACCCCTTCGTCGAGGACTACGCCTCCTGCCAAATGGCTCTCATGCCGGAGAAGTTCTTCCCCGAGGCTGACAAAGGGAACATTCTCTTCAAGAGGGCCTCGAACTGGTGGTTCTACGACGAAGGCGTCGAGTTCCAGGATGGTACTAAGGTTGAGGCCGACGTGGTGATCTTCGCAACTGGTTACGATGGGAAGCAGAAGCTGAGGAACATTGTCCCGAAACCCTTCTCATGCCTGTTGGAAGATGCTTCCGGTATCATGCCTCTTTACAGGTAACCACACAACTTTACTGGTTCGTTTTCCTTTTTCGACTAGAACCCGGATCAGTCCATTAAACATGTGTTCATTTACTTATTTCCTGCAGAGGAACAATTCATCCTCTGATACCAAACATGGCGTTCGTTGGATACATAGAGAGTGTCTCAAACCTTCACACCTCGGAGCTGCGTAGCATTTGGCTCGGACGCCTTCTCGACGGAAAATTTAGGCTCCCCACCATCAACAAAATGCTTGAGCAAGTGTCCAGAGAGGTTGAGATCATGAAAAAATCAACCAGGTTCTACAAGAGGCACTGCATCTCCACTTTCAGCATCAACCATGGAGATGAAATATGTGAAGAAATGGGATGGAGTTCTTGGAGGAAGAAGAGCATTCTTGCTGAGGCATTCGGTGGTTATAGTAGCCAGGATTATAAGTAATTATTCTTTAATTATTATGTTAAAGCCGAAACTTACTACTAAATGATTCTTTTGTATCTTTGTACTGATTGGAAGCTAGTATTGGCTCCATAACTATGCAATAATCAAGCAAATAGTAACAGATAAAATAAAGTATTTGCTTTGTCCTATTGGTCTACTATTCATGTTAGTATAGATGTAAGACAATCATATTAAAGATATTGTATTTGATCATATTCAGTTAATTTGGCATTACACTTATTAAATATGATGTTTGATTATTTGTATTATATTCATGTGTTCTCATGAACTAGTATTGTCATTAAGAATGTGAGATCTTAAATGATTATGGATATAGTTCTTAAATAGTCTCAATCAATGATCATCGAGAATGAGATATCGATGATGCAATGGAGATTAGTGTGCAATCTGCATCATATCCTTATAAGTTGTAGTGGTTCTCACAACTATAAGATACTAAGTATTTCGTGATAAATGCACAAATACTTTGGAGAGCATTGGTATACCCAAACGAGAAACCGTTTGACATATTCTAGTTATGTGTCTATGGGAATATCGATTTATCAAGTAGTGTAATAATATTCATGTAACTTGAGGTCAATACGCACGACATGTACATAGTGATGGACCTTAACCATGACCAACACTTGCACTCCTAACAGGGTAGATGCATCATGTGTTAGGTACACGACGAAGTATATGTGCGTGGTAATTGAGACAAGAATATGATTCATTACTCGAATTGACTTGGAGAGAATACTTATCTTCTCATAACTAATTGTATTGTTAGTCATTGGTCAATGCACGTCACTTTTGGAATGGTGTTTAAAAGTGACAACGTGATCAATTAGCAGAATGAGATAATATGATTAAATTATTTGAATGGACACTTAATCATGTTCAAAGCTTAAAAGTATTCACGAATGAAGGGACCGTATAACTATGAGCACCATATTACAGGTAGTTGCAGTATCTTCGCAACGTACCCACATGTTGAGATTGTCTGGTCTATTGTCTGGGGCTCGATCAAGATTGTTAGTTTGACTAAGTGTTTGATATGTGAGGACCTATGGGTCACACAACAAGTAGTCTTAATTTACGAATTGAAGTTGATTAAATTTTATATTGATTTGATCAAGAATATTGAATCTATGGAAAATATTGTAATTATATTAGATAGAATTATAGTTATTTAATTAAGTTGGATTTCATTAAATGATTATATATAGTAAAATTTATTAGATGTTGGACATGTTGACTTGGTCCAAAGAATAATAAATTTGGCCTAAAAAGCCCACAAGAAAAAATGACATTGAATTTCAATGAAACTGTATTTCTTATTCCTATTTTGATGGGGACTAATTTTAATATATATGCCAATAAGTCTAGCATTGAAGACATAAAAACAAACAAGCAAATGCTTGAGTCAACCTAGGCCTAGAAAATTTCTCCAGTTATTTTCGATCAAGGTTCTCAAAAATATCAATTGGCAAGAATTCGTAGATTGAAAATAAGTGGATACCATAGTAGGAGATCAAAGTTTTCTAACGATCTTACTGTTTGTTTGTTTATGTCATACTGTTACGATCAACAAAATTTTAAAACTTCTGTTGCGACGAACTAGGTTCATCTTTATAAAACTCAACAATTCAAACCTTGAAGCTACCACATCAGGTCCAATAAACTCAGATATTAGATAGAAAGATTTTCTTAGTACAATGAACTATCTAAATACATAATACACTGCATTTCGTTCTGTGACTGTCGCTATGGTTTGTCTTTGTTCGGGGACGAGAAGGAAGAAGGAGACGACGAACCTATTGAAGACGAGAAGGAAGGAAGAAGGAGATGACGAACCCATTAAAGACGAGAAGGAAGAAGGAGTCGATGTTGTCCTCTTATCCAGCAGCATCGGGAACTTGATGGGCGAAGGTCTTATTAAAAGAATTGAATGGGCAAACCTGATGGGCGAAGGTCTTATGGACAAACCTGGAAGACGTGTTCCTTACGAAGATTACACTGGGCATCTTCTTGAAAGAATTGAATGGGATTTGGATTCATCTATAACCGGAGTCAAGTGGAGAATAGTGGAGAACAATGAGTGGTATCCACTCGAAACAATTGGATGGGTTTTGATGATGGTATAATGTTTGTTGGTTTAATTTTTGTTTGGTGTTTGTTGCTGTTGTTCTTTGTTCATCCTTGGTAATGTTCTAGAGTTGAAGAAGGTTAATTTTTTTGTTTTTTTATTAAAGAGTATTTTAGTCATTTTAGTGATAAAACAAGATGCTGATGTCATCTTTAGTTAAATTAAGGACTCGAGACCAATATTAATTCAATAAGTAAGGACCTTACATCAAATTATCCAGGGACCTTACTACAAAAATGACCATAAGTCAGGGACCTGAGGGTAATTTACCTTTTTTTAAATATGAATCTCAATAATCCTACTTTCCAAAGTTCTGAATTTAGTTTGAATTATGATTATAGTTGAGATTCTACTTGTAATGATGTATTGATCAAATTTTTTAATTAATGGCAAATTCAAACCGATACCCATTTTCGAGTTTACGAGGCCATCATTCGGAAAAGGTATGCCAATCGTACTAGAGTAGCACTCTTCTCCAATCATTGATGCGTGAACAAACGTAAAATAGTCAGATATGGATATTAACTGTAAAAATGTGTCTGAGATCACCTGAAACATGCACTAAGAAGTTCCACGCACAGGATATCCACATCCAAGGAGTTTTTCACCCAGTGCTGCAATTCCAATAATCTGAAAATCCTCTATGGCAGAACCTTCTGCAAGTGACATTCAGTTAGATTACTCTCATACAGGGATGGCTAGGTAGATTGTGTACTTGCAGTCATTGACTAGTGTTGGTTTGAACTCTGGTAGGCAGCTTTGTCGGTGGAGGTGAGATTTAGGAGAGAGAAGGCGGTGGCTATGGAGAGGAAGAGGAAGAGGAGGGGAAGTGGTGCTCTTTTGGCCATCTTTGAGTTTTGGAAATTTTTCTTGGTAAGAGACATGTGGCACTGAAAGTGTTGGATGATTTACGGCTGAAGACAATTGTTCAACTAATGAATGATTTAACTTTGTTCTCGGTGGATTCGTATTCTATTAATTTATGGTTCTTAATTTTAATAAATAAACTTTACAAAGATAATGAAGGTTTTTTAATTTTGATTCTCTTTAATTAATTTTAATTCTCATTAACAAAGTTTTGAGTTTGAATATTGATCTTGACCGTAAATGAGAAAGAGAAGAAGGTGGGAAGAAGAAGAAGATGAGAGAGAAACAAGAAGAGGACATTTTGTATTTTAAGTGAGAGGAACATTATAGTCTTTTTTTTAAGATGGAGGGGCAGAGCCCCTATATATTAGAGAAAATGGTCAAATATAAACCTACTTAGTGCAAGGTCCCATTCGGCCTCTTGTAAGGTTGCGACCGTCAGTTTCATCAAACCCTTAACACAGGAAATTACGTGGGAAAAAGTCTGTGGAAGGGGAAGAGTACCTCGAGAGAGAAGACTCTCTCTTTGACGTTTGGTGAATGGCAAAACGTGACCTTGCACCATCATCTAAAACAACCGATCGCGGAAAAGCACCATCACCAATATCTTCTAACATGATAGTCCTGGCAAGATTTGGAGACTCCTGAAAAGTGTGTAAGCCCAACATCTTCGAAAATCCTAAATTAGTTAAGAGATCAGCTCATCTATTAGCTTCACGATAAACATGAATCACTTTAACCACTCACTCTCCTTGGAGTTCTCGCTGGATCCTTGATAAAATGGGATTCGCAAGCTCCATATCCTTCTGCTGACCATTGAGACATCCCTCCACAATCCGTGAGTCTGTAGCAAGGATGAGACATTTAACACCTTGCCTCCTCGCATACTGTAGTCCAAATAGCACACCCCACAGCTCCCTATCCACACTTGAACATGACCCCAAGTTACAAGTAAAACCCCTAACCCAAGTCCCATAGTGGTCACAGAGCACACCTCCCGCCGCGACCCTATTCAGAGACCTCCTCATCGCCCGATGGATATTAAGTATAATCCAATTGGTTAAAGAAATTTGAAGACATTTGATGAAAATCAATTGGAATGTCCTAGTTGTACAATAAGATGAATTACAGGGATAGTGTCCTGTATTTCCGAGATTAAGAAATCGTAAAATCATACACAGGGACTAAAATGTAATTTCCCTTCTTAGTACAATGAACTATCCAAATACACAATACACTGCATTTCGTTCTGTGACTGTCTCTATGGACTATGGGATACAATTGAACCAACAAATTCTTGCAGGAGGTAATTACAGGAGTTTGAATAGCTCAGCTACATATAAAGGGCTCATGAAAAGGACGGCCGCAAGCAAGAACGATTCAAGGATTTTCAGAGGCTCTGAAGTAGCTTGAGGGTTTCATCGATGTGCTTTTCGGGCTGGAATTGGTTGTTGTAGATGAGTTGGACGACGCCATTCTTATCAAGAACATATGTCTGTCTCCCAGGTAGTGTTCCGAACAGATCTCCAGGCACTCCCCATTCTTTCCTCACCTTGTTATCTTCATCCGCCAGCAAAGAAAATGGAAGTCTGTACTTCTTTGCAAATGCCTGCACAAATCAAACCGTCGGTGTCTCTCACATTCTTACAACTGATGGTTTAGGAGAAGTAGCTAACAAAGAATTATGATTTAGGAGAAGTAGCTAAGCAACTGATTGATTCTCCTGATCTTGCTCTGCTATTTCTGAATTGCAATGTAATTCCAATCGAAGCGGAGACCTAGTGAGTAGAGATTACAGGAAGTAGAATTACGAATGATAATGATCTATCTGTTTCTACCTTATGAGAGGATGGATCGTTGCTGCTAATCCCAACAACCTCCGCTCCCGCTTTCTTGAACTTCTCGTAGGAATCCCTGAAAGCACAAGCCTGAAAATAAAAAGACGAAGATTCTCCCCATTATCACCTCACTCTAAAACCCAACATTATTATCAACTTACAGAGCTACTCAAAAGAAACCAGTTAACAATTGTCTCAAAAAAACATCCAAAGAAACCTGTTTGGTGCAGCCAGGGGATTCATCAGCAGGGTAGAAGTAGACAACCACAGGCTTCCCTTTGAACTTGGAAAGCGAAACCTCCTTCCCTTCTTGGTCCTTGAGCTTAAACTCAGGTGGCACCTGCCCTTTGCTCACCTGCTCACAGAATTTAAGACAACCCTAAACCCAACTCGGAATAATCTGAATCTAACTAAATTAGACAGTGTGCTCGAATACCATTATTATGGTCTAGACGACCAAACCTGTACCTTGGCGACAATGGCACTCATCTTCCGAGAAGAAGAAGAAGAAGAAGAAGAAGGAAGCGGCATGGTGATTGCCGGCTGGTGGGAGAGCTTGAGGCCGCCGAAGAAGAAGAAGAAGCCGGAATGCAACGAGTTGGAGATGACGGGGAGGAGACCTCGTCTTTGTCGAGGAAGTGAGACTCTAGGCGGCGGCCTTGGAGTTGGGACAAGTGAGGAGGTTATAGAAGAGACTTCATGTATGATGGAAGCCATTGGTTTGGTTGTTCCGGACACTCTAGAAGGTGAAATTGGCTTTAAGAAGAAGGGTAGGGAAAGGCGGTGGTTTATTTCTTTTTATTTATAGATGCCCACTTGTTATATGTGATATTCTAGTTATTTTGTTTTCTTGCCAAACGGAATTTTCCTAATTTTAGTAAAGATTGAGAAATTGAGAATAACCCTTATCGATAATTAAAAAACAAAATAAGATCCAATTGATAGATATTTTTGGAGGGGTAGTTTGGTGTTCAATGGTAGGGGTGAGCAAAATAATCCGAATCCGAAATCCGAATCCGATACCCGAAATTTTTTCGGATTCGGATTCGGGTAATTTTACGCTCGGGTTCGGATTCGGATTATCCGAAATTTTTATTTCGGATTCGGATTCGGGTTCGGATACAAAAAATTAAATTCGGATTATCCGAATATCCGAAATATTAATTATATAATATATTTTTTTTGGGCTGGGCTTAGAAATGAATTATTTTATACTTAAAAATAATATTTATATTATATATAATATAATATAAATAATTATTTTATACTTAAAAAATTATTAAAAAATAATTTTGGAATGGAAAGTATAATGAAAAGTAGTATATTTTAAAATTTCGAGTAATTCGGATTATCCGAATCCGAATCCGAAATAATTCGGATTTAATATTTCGGGTAATTTCTTATTCGGGTTCGGATTCGGATAGAAAAAATATAATTTCGGATATTTCGAATAATGGCAAATTCGGATTTTCGGGTTCGGGTTACCCGAAATGCTCACCCCTATTCAATGGTGTGGACAATTGTTCCCACCCACACCTTTACTTTCCGGCTCCGCGGTTTGGTTTAGACTAAACCGTTTATTTACCTAAAACCCCCGACAGCGACACGTGGGGTGTGTGCGGTTCGATTCGGATAGTTTCTAATTGGGCTCGGCCTCTCAAGAAGATGGGCTGTGATTTGTCTTGGTTACGATTTTTTTGGATTATATAATTATAGTGTAAGGATCCGGATTATAATATCGACTCGTAGCCCGTAGGTAAAGACAGAGAGATTTGAGCCGGGATTTCTATTTTCAGGCCCATTAATCAAATCAAATCAAATCAAATGAATCTGCCCCACCCCCAAAATCCCTTTTAAGCCCGGCCCGTCCAATTGGGAGAATATTTAGTAAGACTTTTTTTTTCTTTTCAGAGAATGTGCATTGAGTTGAAAGAAGGTTGTCAGGCGGTATCTCTTTAGTCTTAGGGTTTGTACAGTGACTGGAAGAAACTTAGCTGTCCTAATAATTACGTGACGTGACGTGGCGTTACAGTTGGATTGCAACGGCTTCTTTACAAGGTCACTGTAAGCTAAGCTCTTAATGATTCCATGCAATCTTTCATGTATTATGTATGGTATTCATGTGACTTATTTTTTCTTGAAATACATTTACATCATTGCCAATAATCTATGGGAAAAAATTATATGCTTTCTTCATAAATGGAAGCAGAAAAGACAAAAAAAAAAGAGTGGAAAGAATACAAGAGGAGTGAGTGTTGTTAGAAATGCTCCTTGTGAAATTCGAAACGGGTAGATGTGGTTTGATTCAGCTTTTGGCACAGCTTCTTCAGCTCCTTGGCCAATATTGGCTTGCCACAGTAGAATACCCCTGCAATTTTACAGAATTACCATCAGTGGCTTGAATTTATATTCTGTTCTGATGATATCTTACTTGGCTTGACAAAAAAAATGCCTCTATCAGATGCTTCCTGTTAATTAAATCCTTTACCTACTGTAGTGAATGGATGCTTTAAAGCTATTTTCTCGAATAATTCCTTCCAATTTGGCCTTGCCAAGTGAGTTCTTAGCTGCCAAAATGTGAGAAAATTTGTTACTCAAGTAGGGTTGAAATTGAGAGCATTTCTTTCAGGATATTTCTGCAATTATGTCTAATCTGATAACTTAGGTTAGCAAAAATAGTACCCGAGTGCCACTAAAGATATCAACTCCATGCTTGGCATGCTTGAGAGCTTGGACCACTGTGATCAAAGTTGATCTCGCATCGCCTTCTTCGTAAACACTAGTAAGGTAGCTTTGCATCTGAATTTGACCCTAGATTGCGATATTGTGCAAGAATTCTTAGGATTGGGAAAGGAAACGTTCTCCTTCTGACAGTTGCTTCCTGTAAGATATAGACTCCTTACCTTATGATCCATCTCTGCGACTTCGTGCAGGGCCTCCTTGAACCATTCCAGAGATCCAGGATCTCTGGTTACCCATACAAAATGAGTAGCAGTTCTTCTCTTCCCTCCTGGCTTTGAACATAGAGATGCATTATTGTTCATGCTCTCGTCCGACTTGCTGCTTTCGGTGTTCGAGTCCTATGGGGCAAACACCATAAAGCAAGAATCTTTTAAGCATGAGAAACTGATCTGCATTGCACTTACTGTTTGATAATCCGTTGTTCTGGAATTGTTCGCGATATCTCTAAGGATGCTTATAAATGGGGTAGCTCCAATTCCAAGTCCAACAAGGAGCAAAACCTCGTACTTGTGGTAGTCCTGGGCTGGTGCACCATAAGGGCCATCTATATACAGCTTTGGTTGCCTGCGTCAGCACGTGCTGGAAAAAGTGACTCACTGTATAAACTGAACCAGAAATTAGTTGGTTCGAGTTTACTTTACCCTCTTTGGTCAACAGGTGTCTGTTCAGCTATGGATGCACTTGCTGGCACAGAGTGTTTAGAGAGAAGTGTCTTCAGCTCCTGTGTCCAGTCTCCAACTGAACGGATGTGAACACTGAGATAGTTATCACCTGGAGCGGAGGACAAAGAGAATGGATGCCTATAGAATGAAAATAAAACAAGAAAAGGGACAAGTTGAAGTCAATGCCGGATTCTTAATCTTGTCACAGGCTTAAGATTGAGCCATGTGTTTACCATTCAAGAGGAGAAATGTCAAGGCATTTTAGAGATATGTACTGCCCACTCTTGTACTTGAATCCAAGTGGCTTGGAAATGGTCAAGCTGAAAACATTTCCCGGTAGAAAGGAGACCTGTACTCATGGAAGCAGATGAAGCTGAGTTATGGAGTTTCTGTCGTGAGGGAACCAAGTCAATGTTGAGCATCAGAATCAGGTGCCAATTACCTTCAGTACACTAACCGAAGAATCACGCCTGGATCTACAAGCTCGAATGCCACGCTCCACGACGTAGAGCAGCAATGGAGCAGAAACGTACATCCAAGTCTGGATTTACATTTCAATGTAGTCAGCATCTCTTCTGTTGTTATTAGTATTTGAAGTCTCTTCTCAATAAGAAGAGCAAAGAAGGATATTTTTTTGTTAGTTCTTACTGTTTTCTGATACCATTTGTGTACTAGGAACAAGAAGCTTCCATGCACGAGCAGCAGAACGTAGACGAGGGCCAGAAGGTGATGAGAGTACCAGAACGCATTGAAGCCGGTCAGACGGTTAAAGGGCAGAGGCAGGCTCACCAGATTTCTCCTCATTACGCCTGTTGCTAAGGTGAATGCAGTCACCATTAGTGCCAACATACAGAAGCCGGTCACCGCTTCAACACTTCTCAGGAGATCCTTGTACGTGGGTTCTCTGTAATGGAAAGCAGAGGCTACGCTGGCGAAATCACTCGGGGATAAGTGAGTTAGACGCGGGAAGTCGCAGAACAAATGGCTCCCAGCGTGAACGATCACCCCAACTGCTATGACCCCTGCAACCATCTACATGCTAATCAAGTCAAATGTGGCTTCTATAATTAAGGACAACCCCAGTTTGTTCCGCTAGGTGGATTATCAAGTTGGTTACCTTGTGGAAACACATGCAATCGTTGAGTGGGATAAAAGACATTGCTCTGGTTGATCGAAGCCAAGTCAAAGAGTTCCGACAGACTGGGAGAAGAACCAGAGCCATGTTAAGCTTCAAAGTCTCTGCAGCGCCTTTCGCGACAGGCAAGCAATAGCCCGTCACACGGAATGCGGCTCTCTTTCGGTACTGGTCGAACTTCCATGCGAAGAGGCAAGCCATCGTCGCGAGCCATAGGGCCAAAATCCAGCTCCTCTGCCAGTTCAGGCATCTCAGTTTGTGGCACCACCGGGGTGCAAGAGTACGGGGTCTCAGTGAAGTCAAGTTCAAGTGGAGCCTTTCGCTTGACGATGTGGTTACTTGTCTTGGAATCTTCATGTAGGTGTCTTTTTTCAGTAGAAGTGTCTCCAGTTGCCATAACTGAAACAACATATATTAACGATTTATTTAGAATCAACCATTGTTTGACTCTTAATTAAAATACGATTATCCTATCTTTTGAACTCAAAATTTAATTTAATGGTGGTGCAATAATTTTAAAGGAGGATTGATTACCTCGATATATCCTAGACCCTCGGGATCCAATTCTTCCATAATCAACGAAGCGTATTCGGAAGCCTGTTCCTTGAGTTTGAACAGCTTGTTGGCCGAAGCACTCAACACTATAAGCTACAATCAGAAGAAGATCAACACCGAAAATTACTTCACGAAATATCACAATTCATGTTGTCAAAAGTCAATTAACTATTAATTAGTTATGTTAGATAATGAGATTCTAACTTGTTATCAAAATTAATTAACTATTATTATCTATGTCACATTGTGATTTTAAGTTTGATAAAAGATTCTATGGTAGTTAGCCTTTGATATTCAAAGTCAACTTATATCATCTCTACATATATGACTTTCTTAATTTATTTTTTTCAGTCTCAGGATTTGAATGAAATTCAAGCTGATAAAAAATTTTCCATCAAATTTATCGTCGAATATGGTCAGCACTATCTAAAGATGACGTCATAATTTTTAAATTTTTGTAAAATTCAAGTCCAATATTTGCAATAACTTTCATTGGTCCGACGGCTAGAGTTTACAAAACTTTAGTAGGTGGAAAACCGCAAATTCATGATCCCAGGCACGTACCTCGTGCACTTCATCCTTGGTAATCCTCCCGTCGCCGTTGCTATCTGCCCTGAAATTTCAAAAACGTAAATTCCATGAATTGGGCCTATCAACTCAAAATTGGAAAACCGAGGCCCATCGGAAACGGAGCTGGGGAGGCCGGCCTTACATGTCGAAGAAAATCTGGAGGCGCGCGTCGAAGCAGTCGTCGGAAATGGCCACCCAGAAGCCGCGAAGCTCCGCTTTCGTTAACCCGCACGCGCTCTCCGGGCGATTCCTCCTCGCCAACGCGTCAAATGTGCAACCCGCAAACTCCTTCGAGTCCGCCATCCCTGTTGAGAATCTCCAAAATGCCAAGTAATAAGACTAAACGTGTAAAAAAAAATTAAATTGTTTGACGTAAACCTGTACTTTAGATGATATTGAACTTTAATTTTTTTGATCAAAATTTTTTATATTTATAAAGTATGAAAGTTGATCTACCGATTCTTAAAAAAATTGTTAGCAAAAAATATTATTACTGACTCGAAACATTGATGTCCATACGTCAAATGAAAAAAGTATACTACAGAGTTATATTTTATATTTTTATTTGCTAAAAGTAATGTACCTATGCACTCGCCGAAATCGTCCCTATAGAGAAGCCCGTCCTTGGCGAGCAACTCGAACCTCGACTCAACTCGCCTCCAGAGCTCCTCCGAGTCTGACTCAGTGCCCTTCCTCTCTCCGGTTGTACTTATAAACCTCAGCCCTCTCAGAGCTCTCTCCGCGCTCGATCCCGACCTTTGTATCGCCTTCCTATCTTCCCGCACCGGTGGAGGAGGCGTCGTCGAAGAAGGCGCCGAGCTTATCCTCCGTAGCTTTTGGCACATTCTGGACGTCGCCGCCGACAAGCTTCTCCGTAGTTTCCCGCCGGCAGCAGGGTGGCTGCTCGGACTCTCCCCATCGACATGGTCAACCTCGAGAGTGATAATTTCCACCAACTCTTCCGCTTCGCGTAGGGAACCCGGCAGCATTGATCCTCCGCCGGAGGGCAAGCGGTCGGAGGAGGAGCAGGGAGAAGGAGGCGTCATTTAATTGGCTCATGTGCACATTGTTAGGGTTTTTAGAGCAACGCCTGAGGTTGTTAGAATGTCGTTTAGAAGAAAAAAGAAAATATGAAAAACACAAAGGCAGTGACAAGGTTGTAAGGACAAGAATGGTTGATGAAGACAAGATTGGTGCTTTGTTAGGGCTTGGGACATCCATATATATAACTCTTTTTTTTTTACCGAAAAAGGAAGTTTAACTGGACAATAAACAGAAATGGTTGATTAATTCATCTCAATTAGTTGTTTTTATGAAGTTTTACAAGAAAAAATTGAGATAAAATTTTATAATTTTTGACTCTAAATATTAAAATTTATTACAAAAATATTACACAAGAATATTAATTTGTTATCGGTGCAGAGAATGTTGTTAGGAATATCTAAAACAGGAAATATGTTGCCCAACCAACAAGCATGCAAATACAATTGTACTACGTACGAGGAGTTTGAGAAAGAGCGTTACGATGTGCAAATTTTGTACCGATCGTGGTACGACTATTACTCGTATCTTTTCAGATTGAAAAAGATGGTGAGATTTTCACCGATCATTGTACAAAAGTAGGCGAAGAAATTAGATCGACTAACGAGTAGCAGTGACCTGAAGTCTTCTAGATGCTCATTCATTAGCATATTGTGATTTAGAAAGCAGGCCTAATTGTTTTCGACAATAATTATAGTTTTTTGGTTAATTAATTCTCTCCCTCTCGTCATATGTGTATAAAATTAGATTTTTTCATTTAACTCAAATCCTTAACAAGTACGCCAACTTGTATTTCCACTTTTTTACATAAGAGCAGGGCTACTAAATTACTTATTTATGAAGAAAAAGAATTCTTATGGATGAACGTGGGATAATGGATCATCAGGCAGAGAAAGACATGAAATTAATTGGGAATTCACGGGATATTTCATGGTAGTTAGTTATGAAATATCGCATATGTATTATTTAAAATGTTTAAGCTTTGATTGATAAAATTCATATCAATAAGGTGAATTTTTTTTTTTGGCACATATCCTAAAAAAAATCCAAGATTAAATATGCATGGTCAAAATTCTAATCATAATAGATAATTTTTGAGAAATTTTTCAAGATATATATAATTGAGAACAAAATATACTGAAAAAGATTTGTGTGAATTTGTGAAAAAAATCCTAAAAAAGTTATTGATATGCATTGTTACATCACGCTATTTATGCCATATGCATCGACACATTTGAGACCAGTCCCGCGTACGAAGTAAAAGGAGAGATATAGCCATTAACTTCAATTCAACTTACCATATATTTTTTAAGGTATAATCTGTATTAATCAGAAAAAAATTATTCCAGGAATACCAAATTACATGTCTCCAAAAACTGCCTAAAACTGACCTTATACTGTACTAATAAAACTTTTGCATCTGTATTTCATATAAAATATAGGAAAAGGACAACAAACACAAATTTGTCTTGATTTAATATTACGTTAGATAAGAATCCAATCCAATATCAAAAGAAAATCGATATGTCATTTTCTTAAGCTTACAAATAAGTTCTACTCGTACGCAGTCAAAGTTATTTCATATTTATCACCCGACCAGATGACGTTGTTATTTTCTTAATTTCTAAACCGCCGAGGACTTTGTATAATAACTTCTTAGCAGATCTGTACTATAAGAGGTAGGTGTCTGCTAGGAAGAGAAATTTTCTTTATCAATAATTCTTAGCACTGTAGTATTCGCTATCATATTGTTCAAATAATATTGTTTATAAGATTTGGTATTAAAATCTATTTAAGAAATCCACCAGTTGATTTGATTCCCGCGAAAAGTAAAACAAGGTAGGGTAACCCACCACTGTTTCTCTTGGATTTGTAATTTACGTGCCTCACTTGTTCAAGTTCAATATGCAGTCGCCACTCGTACGTAGTGATGCTATGTGGTAAGTAGTAGCAAGTAACGGTCCTTCTCGTTGATAAGGTCAGCCTAATTAAACTTCATTTGATGTATATCTAATCACGATACAAGCTTCCACCACAAAAAAAAAATACATTATAAAAAAACGTATGTGAAATTGTCACTGTATGTTTTAAAATATATAGAGGGCACCGACATATGTTCAACCCACCTAAAATTGCGAACATCCTGTGCAAGGCAGAGTTGTAGCCACAGACCTCTCTAAAAACTTTAGTGCATGAAGCTACCGAAAAAAATTCGTCGCACAAATAAAGTTGCTGAGATTACTGCAGCATACACACTCAAATACAACAACCAAAAAAAACCCATCTCCATTACACAAAAAAGAAATTAGAATTGCAGTCAAGCTGTGAGATCAATTGCAGAGCCAATCTTTTTAAGTGTCACTGTTTGTACGATACAGGCAACCCAGGAACCGTCATATACTCTGTCCGATGGTCTTTAAAAGGAGTACACAACTTTTTTTAGAATAAGGAGTACGCAACTAATGTAAACATCTTTACTTTAGAGTACTTTTACATCGAGAAATAATTGTATACTTCCGTACGTAAAAAAACGTTTTTAATGAAATATATATTGTGTTAAAAAAAATAAGGTATATCGATCTCAACGTGGATGGTACTGACATAAGATTTACCCCGACTATGACCTGGACATGTTACCTAATAGGCTGAGATCCTACGCAAATCTTAACTGCTTCGAACGCGACCAAACACGTCTAAATTAGTTGTCTAAGGATATAGCAGAAATGTCATCAGCAAGTTGACATACTGAAATATTGAGATAACATCATAACACAACTTTGTTTTGTTGTTTGTATTGCTAGTTGCAAGTATGTATGAGAGAAAAAAAATATTGATATTAATATTAAAATGAGTGATCACGTAACTCAATGTTATTCGCACAACCTCGTATATCATGGCAGATTAAATACCGATATTTCCACATTGATGGCTACCATTGAATGTTGTTAGTTCATGCCATTATGCAAATTCCCTAATTGTATCCATTTGATACGACGAAGCAGGGTTAACATGCCAGTATGATAGAACATATGACATAGGCTGTTGTTGACAAGCTATCATCTTACTTGGACGAATCAAACTACGTACGGTACAACGTGGAACCAACATCACGTGGCAAAAGTAAGTGCCCGAGAGAGAAATGATGATTTAAGTCGAGTAGATTAGTTGCAGTTCCAACAAATACAAGGGACTTGGTAGAACATTGACTTCGAAATACATTAAGAACATACATCTTTATGGTGGTGTCTCCTCTGAACTAAAGTACTCAGAGAGAAAATGCTGCTTCAATAGAATTTGAGCACTCGCGATAAAAATCCCATGTCCTTGGCAGTCAAAATCAGATCTTGTACATGAATCTAAGGGAGCCCTGAGCCCTTTGTGACAAAAAAAATCCATTTTTTTTCTAACCACCATTAACATGGTCATACAACGATTAATCTGTGGGGAAACATCTGGCAATCAATGAAATTTTATCATGGGATCATAGATAATTATCTGGGTGAAAAAAATATAGTAGCTACAGAAGAAAAGGGATAATTCCTCCTTGTTAACTCGCATGCTCCAGTATACATTACCTTTAATGAGGCTTTGGAATGAAACCATCAACGGCAAAATTCCGAGTGGCAGCAGGAATAGCTAAACGAATGCCGTCTAGTTCGGGCTTTGCTATAACCTGACAACCGAGACGAGAACTGCAAACCCCAAGAATAAGTCAAGTTGAGCCCGATAGACTAGGGAGAGTCAAAAGAGTGCATGCTGAAATGACTCACGTTTCTGATAATCCAAAGGCCAAATCCAACATGTCATTTTCTTCATCGGTTGGATCTTCTAACTTGTTGTAGTACTCCATGTCCTGCCATTACTAACCCTTATAAGTAGGTTACCCATGAGCCATCACATAATTTGACATCTCAAGAGTAACTTACCATCACTATCACATGGCAAGTTGAGCAGGCAAGGGAAGCCTCACAAGCTCCTAGCATAAGAAGAAAAACATAAGATGTTCCTCAATTTGGGTCATTCAAAGGAATAATGCTGAAGTAAAAATCTGATGGAAAATACTTAACAGACATTTAGCCCAGGTTTAGACACAATATTTTCAAGAAATAATCAACCATTTACTTAAATCCCCTACCTTCAAGATCTATATCGTTTTCATGGGCTGCTTCTAATATTGACATTCCAACTGGAACCTTAATATGCTTGTCGTCTCCATCCTTGTCAACAAATGTCACGGATATCCTGTGTACGAATGGCATGCATAAGAAGATTAACTGTTTTCCAGACAGAGCATAGTCAAGAACAAACAAATAACAGGAAACATAAACCAAACATCTAGGACATGAATCCCTTCCTAATAGCTTTCTACATCCTGTTATTTCAAATTTAGTGCTCCCATCTCCAACTTCACTTCGAAGATGTTTGATTATGGTGGGACACCAGCAGCATTTATCGAGTAAGCAGCTTAGTAACAAACAAGTGTTCTCCAACCATACCGAAGACCACCGCCTTACGTAAAGCAGAATCACAAACACAATGGCAAGCATTAATTTGCAGTCCAACATCACAAAGTCTCAAAGGTTCCCCGACGACTATCCTAATCATTCTGAACCACATTCTGCAAAATACCCGCGTGACAAGAGGAAACTTACGTTTGCTCACTCCCATCAGCTGCATCATCATTTGCAGCTGTGTTAAGAAACCTCTGACGCATCCCGATCGTGCCAACGCCAAACATGTTCTCTCGCTGACGAAAATTAACCTGTCACGCACAAATAAATAAAAGAGCCAAATCCAGCTCTGCCCAAACTTCCAAGCTCGGGTAACTAACTAACTAATGCACCTTATATTTTCGATTGTACCAAACCCTAAGGTCCCGAATAATAAATCAAAATGGAAATAAATGAGAACCTGAGGCTCGAAATTGCTTCGGCTGTGTACGCATCGCGTGGACATGGAACCTATCAAGAGAGAGAAAGGAATTAATTTCCTCTTTTTTATTTTGGAAATTATCAAGCTTCGAAGGATTGGGAAAGATAAAAGCAATTAGTTAACCTCTGGAGAGGAGGTGCTTGGCCATCCCTAGGCCGAGTCTCGAGAGTTTAGCGAGCGACATCGTTTTACTGGTTCAGGGTTTAGAATTGAACACCCAACAAGGAGAAATAGGGAAATAGATTCGAATAACTGATTGGGAGAAGTTAGAAAATTGGAAGATAAAGAAATAAAATGGGTTCCCAGGGTGGGAAAAACGGAGGGAGGCTAGACTAGTCCAAAAGGGCGGTGGTGGTTGAGATTTCTCGAGGGTTTAGAAAAGAATTTTAAAAAAAAAATAATTAGTCAACAAAAGGAGTCAATAGAAAGTTCTGTGGAGATGCGGGGTATCGAACCCCGTACCTCTCGCATGCAAAGCGAGCGCTCTACCATGTGAGCTACATCCCCTTTTTTGAAAGTTAATAACACAACCTGTCACAAATTAATTCAGTTTTACATTGATTTACTTACGACTAAAATACACTCATGAATCATGATTATTAATTTTTACAAATTTAGGTAATGATTGCTAAATTTTGATGGTTCATTTGTTGTTAGTGACTTACAGTAAGTCAATATTGTCACGTAGGATGATTTTCAAATAGTACATTGTTCAATATATATTAAAATTTTCCATTTATTTTGCTCCCTTCTTTTGCGCAATGCACTAATGTATACTACTTACTACACCCTTCTTTTCTCCAATTGTCAAGAAAACTTCACCACGCATCGCATCGCACGTGATTAATAATCAAATTCAAGCCGTAGCCCGTGACAAATGGGCCTCGGTTGGCCTTGAGTTTTGGGCAACAGTTGCATCACTCAGGGGTGTGCAATCGGTATATACCGATCCCGAATACCGAATACCGAATATACCGAATACCAAAATTTCAAAAAAATTCATACCGATCCCGAACCGAAATAATTTCGGTATAATACCGAAATTATAATTTCGGTATAATACCGAAAATACCGAATTTCAAAAGAAAAAAATAAATATTACAGCTACGTCGGTGGCCACTCCCCCTCCAGCAGCCACTCCGGCCAGCTCCCCGTCGGCTACCGCGTCAGTGAGCTCTCCACCGGCTGTGGCTCCCGCCGTGGCCACTCCCCCTCCTACCACTGTTCCGGTCGCCACTCCCGCGAGCTCTCCTCCTTCTCTGGCCGCTGCTCCCGTCGCTGATACTCCAGTACCATCCCCTACCAAGAAGAAGAGCGAGTCCCCCGCCCCATCCCCGTCATTGGAGAGCCCTCCTGCTGGGGCTCCGAGACCCAGCTCCGACGAGAAGGCCCCTTCCCTTTCGTCAACGACAAAGTAAGTTCTTCACGTCGCCTTTATTTTGAAATCTAAATATAGATTAACAACACTCTTGGATAATTAAGTTGTTCAGGTTCTAGTCGTTAGCTTTTTTTCCAGCTTGCCTTTAGCTATACGACTGCGTTTCATTTAGATCTGAGTAAGTTACATGCATTAGTGTTATATTTTTTAATTGGCAAATTACATTTTAGTAATTCGGTATTTTCGGTATTACCGTAATAATTTCGGTATATCCCGAACTAATACCGAATATCGAAATTCACTGAAATTTTTCAAAAGTCCATACCGAATTAAATCCTGTAAACCGAAATACTGATCTCGAAATACCGAATACCGAAAAAAAATCGATAATACCGAATACCAAATACCATTTGCACACCCCTAGTTGCATGTTGCACACGACTGTCGAAAGCGAACAAGAAACCACTAAACACCATTTGATGTCTTTATGACGCAATACCCATTTCTTATTGAAAGAAAACGAAATGCCAAACGAGGAAGATAAAAGCAATAGAAACCTAGACCAAGGAGAGGAAAGTTGTCGTGCGTGTGGTCTACAAACAAGCACAAGTGGGCCGGACGGGCCCACCGACGACAGTTGCAACTTTTTCGCTCTTCCGCGTGCGCTCCAACATAAAAGTGTGCTTCGTGCTTCATAGCTCTGTTGAGGTACGAAAATTCAAGTTCATAATCTACTAATGAATTAATTTAACTAATATTTCAAATAATTAAGTTTTTTATATTATTTTGTATTTAATTTAGTGTAACGACTATTTAAGTGAAATAAAAGTCCTGTTAAGATAGGTCCACGAAACATTTGTTTCCAAAGAAAAGGAAGAAAAAAAAAAGCATAGCTAATTATGGATCCTACAAATAGAACCAACCCCAACGACCTTTCCTCCTCTCCCCGCTCTTCTCTCTGCAAAAAAGACCTTTGTGTCTTCACAATTTCTCTCCCGGAAACAAACGTCATCCAAATAATTTCAACATTTGAAGACAAAAGAAGAAAAGGATAAAATAAAACAAATTGAGGGAGAAAAAAAAAAAGAAAGACAGTCCGAAAGCGGCGGTACGGACACACCTCAATTTTTGTTTTTGCTTTATTTAGAAAAAAGAAGCGGTCCTTTTGAGACCCCCCCAGCCTCATTTTATCTGAGTTTTTTTTTTGTTCGCAGTGAAAAGAAAAGAGAGAAAAAAAAAGAGAGCGAGGTCGGCGCGGCTTTTTCTTCTCTCTTTTTTTTTTCTTTCTTTCCAAACTCCTCTCTCTATCTTTCCATCATCCCAAGCTTCCAATTCTGCTCTTAGTATGGTTTTTCTTCTTCGAATTCGCTGTTGGTAGATATTTCTGCGCTTGTATCTCTTCTCAGGTTCGTATGTTTATTTATTATTTTGTCTCTTATTCTTTTCTTTTATTTCTGATTTAAATTTTTTATTTTTTATTATGCATAATTTCTCTTAATTAGCCAACAAGATTGAGTATTTGTGTAGATAAAGATGAAAAAGGTCAAAATTGAAGTTGCATTTAATTAGTGATTCAATTGAGTATATTTTTCGTTTGATAAGTAAAATTTATTATATGTATATATATATATATATTCTTCTTATTTTTTGTTCTGGAGCCTCTAATTTAAATAACTCAATGAACACTATTTTGGAAGAAAAAAGAAGCAAATAAATTTTCAATTAAGTTCAATCTCGAAGAAAGGGGATACTTTTCTTTTTCGGAATTTGGATTTTCTTATAGTAATATTTGATTCCGGGAAGTGGAATCCAATTATCCAACAAGTTTTACGGAATTGTTTTATTTATTTTTCTGTTGGTGCAGCTTTTGCGTTGGATAACAAGTTTACATGCCCGGAATTGGACACACTGAAACAGGATTCCGGGGCATCTTGTCGTGAAACTTTAAGCAATGGAGGACAACGGCGGCGGCGGAGGCAGGTTGACCGGGATCAGGCAGATTGTGAGGCTCAAGGAGATGCTTCAGAAATGGCAATCTGTCGCGATTGGGTCGAAGCCAGACTACTCGCCTTCGAGGAGGTCGTCGGTCCCCGGAGGCATTCCGCTGGCCGTTAACAAGAGGCTGACGAGCGTGCAGTATTGCGATTCGGACGAGGAAAGCTGCCATAGCCCTGAAACCCTGCTGGATGTTCCCAAAGGTTATCTAGCAGTGTACGTGGGTCCGGAGCTTCGGAGGTTTATTATCCCTACTAGCTACCTTAGCCATTCTCTGTTCAAGGTTTTGCTAGAAAAGGTTGAAGAGGAGTTTGGATTTGATCATAGTGGCGGGCTCACGATCCCGTGTGAGATTGAGACCTTTAAGTTTCTCCTTAAGTGCATGGAGCATCATCCCAAGGACGATCAAAACGAAAATTCTGGTAACATATTTTGCCTTTCGCCAAGCTATTAGTCCCGTATCCAAAATCAATCTAATTGCTGCAAGCATTGCTTCATGCTTCGGATAGATTCGGTGTCGTTATTCATTTTCCTGCAGTCATCATAGATGTGGAATAGAATTCGTGTTCATTCGACAGCGATGTGTATTTTGCTTTCGCGGCTTGTGTGACTGACCCCTCGGAATTGCATTTGCAGCTGAGGAGATATATTCCAGAGCAGAAGAAGAATGATCAATGATGACTCTATGTATTGGTTGGCATTTTACGGCCCAATTTCTGCTGGAAAGCAATGTTCTCCCTGTATTCAGATATATTTTTCCTTTTCTTATCAATTGTCCAAAATAGGAGAATCTTAGTTAGATTTTTGAGTTGCTTAAATCGGTCCAAAGGGTTTGACCTTTTTACCCACTCCCTATTTATTCATGTAATGGTTTGATTACGTTTCTTGGATGGAATGAAGTTATTTGTTGATCAATATTGCATCTGTAGTTGTTTTACTCTTCGACCTCAACAAACGGAGACAGCCTAGGTGAACCATACAACATAACCCAGTTATTAAAATGGGCCAAATGAATACACATTTACTTTTTTTCTTTGAGAACGGGGGCTGAACAGAATTCTATAGCCGAGGGCCGAAAATGGCCCATGGAAAACTACTCCCAGCACTATTCGCAAGTGTATGCAAATGTTACTCACACTAAAACTTTAATGTCTGAAAGTAATTTTTGTACTATGATTACACCGGTGAGACATTGAAATTTTAATTTTTGTTAAAGTTATTATTTTGATTCCCGCCACTAACATATATGAACAATTTTCATATTTAACAAAGGTGAAAATCAAGAAATTGACAAAAAAAAAATAATAAATTTTTCCTTAGTGGAAATAATTATAAAAATTAATAAGTGGGGGTTTTTTCTTATCTTAACTTAGTTTAGTGTTGCCAACTGTTTCGGCTTATGCTCGTCCAGATTAAAAAAATAAAAAAATATATTAAAATACTTTTAGCGTAATTACATTATTGTTTTTGTATAAGTGCAATTACCTTCTTGTTATTCGATATTTCTTACGCTTGGGGTGGTATAGATAATAGACTTATAGTATTGGCCGAGCATATTTTAAATAGAACAAATAGGTCTTCTATCCAACAATTGTATTTCTAATGATGTCGAGAAAAAATACCAAGCCAGGCCGCAGGACAAGAATTCAACGGGTAACATGGACTCGTGCATGAGACCGGACCCACGTACCTGCTTTACGAGCCTCGAGCAGATTTCTCGAGCCCACTCGCACGTGGACTAATCTCTGTATCTGGCTCACCTCTATTTGGATTTTCTTTACATGGACATTCATTCCTATTAAAAAATGAAAAATTGCTTTCCGAATTTTCAACTACCGAACTTTTTTCTATCAGAGTCGGTATGTAACTATATGAATGGAGTTAAACTCCTATTTACTAATCTAAAGAAATGCCATCGGCAGAGTGACCATTTGGTCCAGTGGCATTGTTCCTACTCATGTGGGGTGAAGTTCAGGGTTCAACTCCTGACATGAACATTAATGTAATAGAATAGAATTTAAAATAGAATCTCAAAAAAAAAATGCCATCGAACATGTGAAAATAACTCCGGGGTTCGAGGCCCTTGACGCCGTCTTCGGGAGGCGGACGAACCGTATGATAAACTCGCGCCTTTCTAAAAGAAGAGACCGGGCCGCAGAGTGAGAGCGGAGTCGACCTCGACGAGTTTCTGCGGGAACCTTCTCTGGATTGCTCTTGATCCGTTTCTTGCGGCCTCCTCCTCCTCGAGTCCCTTGAAAAACTTTCGCTACTTCGTCACTTAAAATTAATTCATTAATAATTTAGTATTTTGGTGGCTTCTGAATAATTTCTTAATTAGTGAAGAAATCTTGTTCAAATTTTGTTCTCGGTGTTATTGAGTTTTTCTTACTTTTTATCTTTATTTTTGGTTTGTGTTCTTTCGTTCATCTTCTTATTTGTTTAATATTTTTTTTCTTTAATTAGAAGTATTGTTATCTTTCAAATAATCCATCGCTGAAATATTCTATGGCAAAAAGAATACCTTGGTTACTGAAACTAAAATGTATTATAATTTTAAAATTTAAGGATAAAAATGTAGTATGCAAGACAAAATCATAAATTTTAACAAAATAAGAAGAATTTAAAAGTAATTTATTCATGATATTTTTGTGATAAAAATAACGAAATGATAGGACACCACGGTGGGGCAAATACTGAATCAAAAAAGCCACAAAAAGATGGCGCGTAATACAGACGTGTCTTGATCGATAAAGACACGTAAAGCGGCTGTCAGACGAGTAGAGAACCAACATGATAAAGAGTAATTAAGATCATGTGTAGCAGTAGTCCCGGACCAACTCAGCCCCGAAATATTTAATTAATTTCTCAATCATACATATGAGTTCAGTTCTCAAACTCAATTTTTTACCTACAGCAGCAGCCTCACACCAACCCAGCCTCGGCTAATAAATAATTAATATATCTATTTTTTATATCATCAATCCACTTAAATTTAATTTATTAATTCATATTTTTATATTCGTTAATGGAAAAAAGGTACTTCGTATTAAATTATGTGTTTCAAAAAATAAAATAATAATAATTTTCGTTAAAAAATATTAAATTACCAATAATTTAAATTACATAGAAATTACAAAATAATAAAATATAAATGCAGATAATGCTAATTAAAAATTAAATACGATTTATGCTTTCAAATTATTATAATATATGCATTTTCTTTAATTTATGCTTTAAGATTATTTAAATATATACAATTTATTTAATCCAAAGTTAGTTATTTTTAATTTTATAAAATTCAATAGATAATTATAAGATTTTTTTCAACTCAAATCTTATCTTTAAAAATATTGGGCTCGAATAATATTGTGACAAATATACAAAGTAGGATAAAATTTAGATTAAAAAACAAAAAAAAATAAATAAATGCAGTTAAATAAAGGGCTGGGGCCCAACTATTCACGAGGGCTTTCAAAAGTCCCTCAACACCTCGGGGCTGGTCAAAAGTTACGGCGCCCTCCCCCTTTTTTTTCCCTGCTTAGGTGGACTGCCCCGGGCATGCCCGGGGCTACTGCTGTGCTCGATCTAAGTGACCAGATTTGATCATGGTAATTATTGTGCATGAATATCATATACAAATAAATTATTAAATTTTAATTGTTTAAATATTTAATTATACATAAATAAATTATACGTACATGAATAAATTATCATGTGAAATTATTTAAATATAAATACTTGAATTATTTGGACATCTATAATTATCGAGTATAATCATTGAAACATATATGACTAAGAAACTAATAAAATATATATAAATAAATTATCATAAATAAACTATCTATTATAACTAAACAAAATTATCTCAATAAACATACCAAAACCATGAACTAGTGTAGCAAATCCACTCCCTTATTATGTTCTGTTTCAGGCTTTTCCAACTCTATGCCACTCACCAACATGTGCTAGTAATATTAGCCATTCATCCACTCACCACCATGAACTTTTAATATTAGCCATTCATTTTTTTTTACAGCAGCTGATAATCAAGTAGACTAATTAAAACTGAAGTCATAAGAAGTGAGGAACTTGTAACGCAATATACTTAGTTTTTTAAAAAAATGAAATTTTATTATATATATATATATAAATAGTGATTCATAAGGTTCAAATACGGTGTAATTTACATTTCATGTAAGCGAACAAATTGAGCAGACCCTATTGCATATTAACCTTTTCCTTTTTGTAGTGTACATCACTTGTGGACATTTGCTTGGCTTCTATCTCTCGTGGCCATCGCCTGTAGTCTCTCCATTGTCTCCCCAAGTCCCAGCCATGCAAACGATTTACTCAATTAAATGCGATCCCAACGAATTCATCATTTGGTTGTTGGCTTGCTGGCTGCTCAAGAGAGGAGCTAGCTCGACCAATTTATGCACAGAGCTTACTGTTATTTTATTTATTTTTTTCCCGAGAAGAGGAGGCAGACTCTCTGGCCGTTCATTTTCTGACCTGAAATTTCAGAAAGTGACACATGCCACATTTTGTGATACCCTATTGTTTAAATTACTTGGTAGATGGCTGACCTCGATTTATAAAAAAGCATAACTATGCTGGATGCTAAGATTTTAGCAAAGTATTAAGTATAATGTGTTTGAATGCGTGAAATATAAAGTTAGATCATGTGGAAACTTTGATCTATGATTTTTTTTAATTTGTGTTGGGATTATCATAATTAGTCTCTAATTTGTACGTAAGAAAAATTAACTACCGCAAATATTCCGAGTGGTTATTAGGTTTATTTGTCAATATGTAAATCAACTTGCAATATAACTCCAAGTTCCAACTTGGACAACTTTGTGATAATTATTATTTTTTTAAATCGCGTAGTAAGCATACCTTATTAAATTGATTAATTTAAATTAAAATTACATTAAATTTTGATAGATAACAAAAAATGACAACAATTATATAACATTGTATTTGGAAAACTTCGTAGGCCACAATTTGCTTTTAATCTGGAAATTGTAATTGCCAATCAATTTAAAATATTTGTTGAACGGAACAACCACCTTTTTATTTGGTAGCACATCTCGTCTTTGGTGGCGAATTAGCCATGGCAGTTTGTAACCGCGTTCTATGGGCTAATTATATAATCCTCGGCTTCATCAAATTTCGTGAGTTCCAGCTATAAACTAGGATTTCAGACACGGAAAGTTTGTGCCAACCCATAATTAGAAGAAGCTGGTAAGGAAAAAGTCGAAATGGAGAATCTCCAACCACCTAATCATTGTGTAACATAATTAATTAATGAAAATATTTTTCAGTTTAGTTGAAGAATATTGCAAATCAAGCTCATTAACTTTCTTAATCATAGAAGCTCTTAGTCCGGTTCCTGCAGCAGAATGTTGACTTTACTTACTAGTCTGTCCTCTCAGATAGAGAACTAGTTAACCGATAAAGTATGTTTTTGTAGTAGGTAGAAAGGCTCGTATATTAAACACCCCGAAGATAGCTAGCTCCTAATCACAAGTAAATCATGGTTAATAGTTTCTAATCACACAAAAAGATGTTAAAGAAGGAACAAAAAGTTTCTTCTTTGACAAGAGAGTCAGTATACAAAATCATGTCTTTTGGTTTTTTTTTTCAAATAATTCAACAGTAATCACTCTGAAACTACCTATAATTAGTTATAGGTTTCTTAGTTTTCATGAATTACCGGTTGCTGTTAAAAATGAGTTAATATAATCAGATACCCTTCTGAAGGAAACTATCAATTATTCACTGAAAATGGGTTTGGTGAATTTTGTTGTGTTTTGTGGAAAATCACGATTTCCTGAAAGTTCCATGATAAGCATGGACTGGTGGGCCTGGACATGTGAAATCCTGAAAGTTCCTAGAGAACCAAGCAAACGTCATAACAATTCAACTAAAAAAAA